>JAMFTG010001730.1:0-58480 GCA_023974075.1 Chaenocephalus aceratus
GATAAAAGTACGCTTATTACTAGTTCTCGTAGCTGCACATACAAGTATCCGATTAAAGCTAACGTTCCACAGATTATTTAGGTATATAGTATCATCACTGAGTGATCCGAACTCGGACAGGGGAAGCAAACACAGACATCACAACCTTTACGTAGCTTCTAGGGGACATGTATCACCGTAGCTGTCAATCTGATCAAAAGACGTGTTCAATGGCATTAAAACGAGAAAAAACGCGGCTGAATCGGTTAATCCATAGGTTTTAACGTCTCTGTATAATACAATTATTTCATTTATAATCCATAATTCCATTTTTATGTAAAAATCGCAGAGCAAAAGTTAGCTGCTAATGGTAGCCACCAGAGTGGCTGCTGCTTCCGGTCTTGGCTATGCAGCAGTCCAGCGCAGTCTAACACACACACATTACCAAATAAGGAGTGAGAGTGACGCGTAGCCAAAACCGGAAAGCTGCATACACTCTGGTAGCTACCATTAGCAGCTAACTTTTGTGCTCCGATTTTTACATTAAAATGGAATTATGGATTATAAACAATTGCTTCAAAGCCACATATACATTATCAACCTATGGATCAACTGATTCAGCCGCGTTTTTTCTCGTTTTAATGCCATTGAACACGTATTTTGATCCGATTGACAGCTATGGTGAGAAACTCTCCCGTAAAAGCTCCGTAAAAGGTACGTGTTGTGATGTCTGTGTTTGCTTCCCCTGTTGCGAGATCGGATCGCTTAGATACTATACTTAAATGCAGCTCAGGCTCAGCCAACCCAGAATTTCGGCCAGCAGTCGAGGAAGAAGAAGCGAGCGGCATGAGAGCCCCTCCTTCTCCCCTCCGTGAATGTGTTCCCGCCGCCTCGAGGGATGCCTAAACACTATCCTCAAGTTCGCACAAACACATGTCACACATTGATTGATTCCTCTGTCATAAAACATTTGCCGCTGACGCATCCAGGCTTCAGGCCGAGGGCACAGCTCAAAAAAAATGAAAAGAAAATCAATGAAGCCAATAAACAGCCCGTCAATTATTCCCCTTCTGAGAGAAGCTACGGCATCTCTCAAAAGGCGGATTACTGGGGCTGTGAAGGCACCACCGTCACACGCATGCGCAGTGCCGGCTGGAGCTGTAGGCACCACCGTCACGCGCATGCGCAGTGCCGGCTGGGGCTGTGAAGGCACCACCGTCACGCGCATGCGCAGTGCCGGCTGGAGCCGTAAGCGTCTGCCTGGGCTTCTCAAAACAGTTCCCCATTATCTGTTTTCACAAGCCCAGAGAGAGTCAACTCATATTCTGGGGAGAGAGAGAACCTCTCTCTCTCTCCTAGAAAGAAGGGTTTTATCTATAATGCCCGCCGAGCAGAGTCAGATTACGCAGACAAATGTCCTCGTAAAGCACCCGCTCAACATGGGTCTCATAATGAAAACTAAACCCCGCGCGCCGTGAGAGTATTGGTTATTATGTAATGCGTAGTGGCACTACACCCGACTTTTCTAGTGCGGGACGCGCCTACGGGTGCTGTCCTTTCACGGAAGGTGGTCACCACGGACGCATGTCAGACAGGCTGATAGGGTATTTACGAAGGTCGCCCGGTGAGAGGTCTCTAGAGCAGAGACCTCCAGCGGGCGCACGTAAATCACCTGGAGCTTTTAGCGGTGGTCCCCACCCTAAAACGCTTCCTGACTTCTCTCAGAGGACACCATGTCCTCGTGAGGACAGACAACACGATATCGTGTATGAACCGCCAAGGGAGGTTGCGTTGTCTCCAGTCACACACACAAACTGATCCCTTGGAGCGGCAGACGTCTCCTCTCTCTGAGAGCGACACAGGTACCGGGAGTGATGCACCTCGGGACAGAACTACTGTCCAGAGGTGCACCACTTTATGCAGACTGGACTCCTCATCCAAGGATCGTGAGTCCGCTGTGGGTGCGTTACGGCAGAGCCGCGTTAAATCTGTTCGCAAAAAGAAAAAATGCTCAATGACAGCTGTTCTCTTTAATGCACGATTTAAACGCACTGTTAGGCGGGGATGCACTCGTACACGATTGACCTCCGGGTCCTCTGTACGCGTTCCCACCCCTGACTCTGTTACCCCCAACTCTGGCCAGAGTGAAGGAGCAACGCCACACACTTATCCTGATGGTTCCGCCCTAGCCCGCAACGTACGGGCTGGCGGAGATATATCAGCTGTTGTGCGGGCAGCCATGGCAGCCCCCACCACACGGGGACAGATTGTCTCAGGCGGGGGGGGGCAATCCTTCACCCACGCCCAGAGCGCTGGGTACTATGGGCCTGACCCGTGAGTGGTACAATCTGAATACAGTGGGACTCCCTCAGAAGGTGATAAACACTATTCAGAGTGCGAGAGCTTCCTCCACCAGGTCTCTTTACGACTGTAAGTGGAGGGTGTTTGAGGAGTGGTGCCTTCAAGAAGGACACATCTCTTTTCAATGTCCTGTCGGGGTGATTTTATCATTTCTACAGGACTTGATCGATAAACACAGAGCTTTCTCCACCATCAAGGTGTACCTGGCTGCTATTGCTGCATGCCATGTGCGCTTTGAGGGTAAGACGGCTAGCCAACATCCTTTGGTCTGCCGTTTTATGAAGGGAGCTCGCAGGCTCCTCCCTGTCTCCAAGTCGCTGGTGCCCTTATGGGACCTGGCAGTGGTTTTAAATGGGCTCAAAATGACCCCATTTGAACCCCTGGAAGGAGCTGACATGAAACATCTGTCACTCAAGACAGTGCTGTTACTGGCTCTGGCATCCGCCAAGCGGGTCAGTGATATTCATGCACTGTCTGTACATCCCTCATGCACTCAGTTCGCCCCAGGGCAAACGAGAATGTTGTTGAAGCCCAACCCTGCCTTTACACCAAGGGTGGTTGGTTCGTGTACCACAATTGACATTGAGGCATTTCCTCCGCCGCTGGTTTCCTCCAGGGAGCAGCAGCAGGATCTGTTGTGTCCAGTCCGGGCTTTACACACATATATAGACAGATCAAAGGAGCTTCGTCTTAATGACCAACTCTTCGTGTCCTGGGCTAACCCTCACAAAGGCAAGCCTGTTACTAAGCAACGGCTCTCCCACTGGATTGTGGAGGCAATTGCTTTGGGGCCCGTACAAGTCAGAGCTCGCAGGCACCCTCGGGTTCGCGAGCTCTCTGCATCCTGGGCTCTGTCCCATCTGGTCCCATCCAAGACATTGGTGCAAGCGGCGAGCTGGTCCTCGCAGCTCACTTTTGTCCGCCTTTTAACAGTCTGGACGTTCTACTCCCAGTTTTAACTCAAGCAGTGCTGGGCACCTGGTTGAGTCGGAGCCCTACCTGTTAAAGTTCTGGTCGGTTTGGTGATTTTCGAGATAAGCTCGTCTGGCAATACGGGAGCTACAATATCCCATAGTGAGACATCGAACGGAGTGTTATGAATGAGAACTACCCCAGTGAGATGATAGTGAACTGTTCATGAACTTGCCATGAAAAGTTCATGGAATATCAGTGAACCATATTCATGAACAGCTCATAAACAGCTCATAAACAGCTCATAACAAAGTTGATGAACTGTTCATGAAATTGTCATGAACATTAAATGGCACTAGGGCAGTTCATGAACTACTCATGAAACTCCTGTGCTGGAATGGTTCATGAACAATACATGGAATATGGTTTTAGGCAGGTTCATGAACAATTCATGAAATGGAGTTTTCAGTGAGTGTGTAGGGATATTCAGTTTTCAACCAAGAACATATCAAGAACTGTTCATAACAACTTCATGAACAGTTCATACCCAGTCACTGAATATTCATGAACTGTTCATGAACTGTTCATGTACATGGACTGTTCATGAACCATTGACTGTGGGTCAATTGGCAACCATAGAAAACAACAATTATGTCAATCACAATGGAACTTTACTCAAATTAACATACAAACATACATGTATACAGGTGGAGCACTACAATTAATCCTATCACTATTTGAAGCACAGTTCTTGATACTCAGCTGCACAAAAAAATGTGTTACGGCCCGGGTCCCAAAAGCTTGGGTACCACAGCAACAATAAATGATTTCTGTAGAAAACAGAAAAGTGCAGCAGCAATAATTATACACAGGATCCGGTTGATCGTCTGGATTGCTTCTTATTCAAAATTCAAAGTACACAGTTACATTCAAATAGCTGTACTTTACAAACATCACATTTCTCCATTTAAGTTATCCGTCTGTCACAGTCAATTACTGTATCTCAAGGAGAAGTTCAACATAGTCAATATAAACACATAACGCTATCAAATAATACTTTCTATCAATATATCTATCTTTACCAAATATAACATATTATGGAGATCACAAAAATACACTGTCAATGTTAATAAACAAAAAACAAGGCAATGTGCCTGCAAGACTTCACTCAGGTAAACAAAACATATTACCCGTGCGCAGCAGCTAACCTGCCTGCGAGCCTTCGCTCAGGTCACATTTACCCAGGCGCGGCTGAAGCCCGCGAAAATGGCATCCATTGTTGCCGACAGTTTAGTATTTTTAAAATACCGTTACTATGTCAAACATGCTCACAACCTTCTGACACACTCTCCTAAACATCTCCAACATCATATCTAATTCACACAAGTTAACATCGATAATTTTCATCATGTACTGACCTGTAGAAAACAGAAAAGTGCAGCAGCAATAATTATACACAGGATCCGGTTGATCGTCTGGATTGCTTCTGAGGAGGAGGCGGAAGTGTCCCCCCTAAAATAACCCAGATGTCACCGCTCACCTGCCAAAGGTTCCACCTTGGCGCTACTTACTCGTACTGCTTCTCAAACAGTACAGATAAACCATAAAATGATATGAATGTCACCAAAATAAATACAGATAATGTTCAGTTTCAAATTCACTATTGTTTTGTTTTAAGATTAAAAGTTTTAAAAAATAAAGAAATGTTCAAATAGTAGATGAATATTCAAGAGGTCTTTAAAATCATCACACTGATTCATAAAAAGTTCATAAAATGCTCATGAATATTGAAACATATTCTGAACTTGCCACAATTCATGAAATGCTAATAGTCATGAAAAGTTCATGAAATGCTCATGCAAACTTTTTGGGGTTTTAATTATAATTTTGTGATTGGCTGGATCATGATAAGTTCATAAATTGCTCATAAAAGTCTGTCATTAGCAAAACAGGAACTTTATATGAATGAACAATGTTCATAAACATTTCATGAACTGCTCTTTAAAATGGTTCATGAGCATTTTAAGAATTTTGGTTCATGAACATGACAAGTGAACATATAATGAGTTGTTCATGAATGTTTCATGAGTGCTCATGAACAGCTCATAAAGTCATGAACTCCATCTCGCAGGGGTATAGGTTACTTACGTAACCCCAGGCTCAGAGTAACATGAAGTGAGATGTCTCACCAGACGGCCCTCCTTGCTATGGTGAAGCGAGAAGAGGTGCTTATTTTGAATGACGCATGCGTTGTGGCGCAAGCTATACTTATAGGGGGTGATTTCCCCTGACGCTGATGTCAAGATCACCAGCCAATCAGGATTGGCGTAATGAGATTGATGCTTCTGTTTGCTCCGCGATGAGGCGCATCCCATAGTGAGACATCTCACTTCATGTTACCCCTAGGACTGGGGTTACGTAAGTAACCTATAGTTTCCATAGTTTCCCCACAGCAGCAGACGCACCTTCATGACGTACGATACGGTACGATACGATACGATATTACTTTATTGTCAGATCAAGTCTGAAATTTGACTTGCGTCACAGCAGCTCCATGTCCAACATTAACAGACAAATATGCATACACAAATACATGAAACACAAACATTTAACATAACAGCACAATCAGTGAGAGAAAAACATGCTCAAAGAGCCTTCAGCGTGCATTTGGTCTGGGATTTAGCTCTGTATTTACTGTGAGGACTGACTGATGCACAAAGGAGTGCTTCAGTCTGACTTTATTTAATCGTGGGACCCTGTATCTCCGATTAGATGGTAGCAGTTCATATTCACTGTTCAGAACATGGTTTGGGTCGGAGATGATGTTGTTGGACAGCCTCACTAGGTTGTTATGATAGGCTGAGTCATAGAGTCTCTGACGGGTTGACCAACAATCTTTGAGCAGATCTTTAACAGGTGGAGCAGTTTTGATTTTAACGCTGCCGACAGACATTTGTACCAGGTAGTATTGCAGTACTGTAGAATGGACATGATCACAGATGTAAAGAACAACAGAAGAATTTCTCTGCTCGCGCCAAAAGACCTAAGACGGCGGAGAAAATAAATTCTTTGTTTTGTCCTTTTGCACAGATAATCAATGTGATCCTTCCATGACAGCAGATGGTCAATAATTACACCCAGGTATTTGTATGAAACTCCCTGCTTGATCTCATCTGTATGGATGACAATGGGGACTTTATGGGAGTCAGATGGTGAGCCAAAAATGATTTCCTCAGTTTTCTTGGTGTTGATCTCAAGAGCATTGCTATCAGTCCACCTGATGCACAGCCTGTGGTGCAGCTCAGGGTCGTCTGTGTTACTGAGCAGAGATATTATTGCAGTATCATCAGAGTACTTAATGATGACTTGATTTGGTGTGTTGGTACGACAATCATCAGTGTAGAGAGTAAAGAGCACAGCTGAACTCACGCAGCCCTGGGGGGGGGGGGCCTACATTGGTTGTGATGGCAGATGACAGGGTTTTGTTAACCTTCACAAGTTGCTCTCTACTGGTGAGGAAAGCAGCATACCAGTAAATCAGGTAGGCTATGGATTTACTTCCATTTTGGCCATTGTTGACACCAAGATGTCTGCTTGTATTGTGTTGAATGCTGATGAGAAGTCTAGGAAGAGGGCTCTTGCATAAGTGTTACGTTTGTCTAAATGTTTAGTGATGATGTGAACCAAAGTGGCCACAGCATCTTCTGTACCGCACCCTTGTTTATAGGCAAATTGGTATGGATCAAGTTTGTCTTGTGTTGTACTGATAAGGAATCGGAGCAGAATTCTTTCTAGTGATTTCATAATCACTGATGTGAGGGCTATTGGTCTGTAGTCCTTATGTTCTTTTGGGCATGGAATTTTGGGCAGCGGTTTGATGTGGGAAGTTTTCCATGACAGAGGGATGGTGTGCGTGTCAATGGAAGCCTGAAAGATGGGTTGCCACACTGGAGCCAGCTCAGTAGCAACGTTTTTCAGCAGAAAACCGCTGCACCCATCTGGCCCAGCCACTTTCTTGGTGTTAGTGCACTGAAATGTTTTTCTGACCTCTTCGACACTGATGGTAATTGTGTCAGAGGAAGTAGGTATTATGGTTTCGAGCATTTCAGTGCACTTTGCAGAATTATCCAGTGACTCGAAACGGGTAAAGAACGTGTTTAGTTCGTTAGCAAAACAAAATTCATTTTCTGTCACAATGGGTTTAGCTGAGGGTGACATTCCTGTCATGGTTTTCATGGTGTCCCATACCTTTTGGGGGTTTTTGGCTTTAAAAGCATTTTCCAAAAGCTCTCTGTGTGCCAATTTTGATTCCATCAATTTGACTTTCAGTTCTTGCTCTGTCTGTTTAAGTGCTCCATAGTCTTTGTTTTTGAAAGCTATTTTCCTGGTATTTATAACGGTTTTAATGTCCTTGGTCACATAAGATTTATTATTTGGATATATTTGTATTTCTTTAGTGGGAACAACTAGTTCTACACAGAAGTTGATATAGTCATTGGTAACAGTAGTTATTTCATCTAGTGAACCTTCCTGAAAAATGTCCCAATCTGTCAGATCAAAACAGGCTTTCAACTGTTCCCTACTTTCATTTGTCCATGTCCTTATTACTTTCTTTTCCGGTTTACTTCTCTTCAGTTTGGTCTTATACACTGGTATCATATTCACTACGTTATGATCAGAGTTCAGTATTGGTGGTCTACATTTAGTCACATAGGCTCCTTTAACATTAACAAAGCATTTGTCCAGGATATTGTCTTTTCTGGTGTGATCCTTAACATACTGTTCGAACCCAGGTAACACAGTCTCCAGGCGACATTGGTTCATGTCCCCGAGCACTATTGCCGGTGCATCGGGGTGGCTGAGTTGCAGCTCATGGACACAGTCAGCGATGGAGCCTGCCGCCAGTGACGCTCTGCCGCTAGGAGGCACGTAAACAACAAACAGTAAAATACACCCGAATTCTCTAGGCAGATAAAAGGGTCTTAACGTCATGCCGAGAATTTCTACGTTGGGATCACAGGTTTTACATTTGACTGAGTGTGATCGGCACCACAGATCATTAATATACACACAAATACCGCCTCCTCTGGTTGTCCCCGAGTTCGCATCCCTGTCTGCTCGAACAAGGGTGAATCCAGATACTTCAAAGAGAGATTCAGGCATCGTAGATTGTAGCCAACTTTCCGTGAAACATAGTAAAGAGGCCTCACGAAATTCATGACAGTACCTTGTGTATATCCTTAGTGTGTCCACTTTGTTGCTCAATGAGCGCAGATTTGTCAGAATGATGGATGGAAGTGGTGGTCGGCTGAATTTCCGCCAGTAGGCGATTCCGAACGCCTCCCCTCCTTCCTCGTCTCTTTTTCCTGATGTTTCTAAGAAGCTCCCGCGGGATGTCATCCAGTAACGAAGAACACGGGTGGCTTGGTGTGTTCGTAGCAGGCCGATTGCATTGTAGCTCCAGCATAGCCTCGCGGCTGTAGCAGCGTATAGGCCGGGGCTCCTCGCCATACCTGTTCGTGTTGTGGCTCAGGTGTGTTTTAAAAAGTTGTATGGCCAGACAAGGTCCGCAGAAGGCAAAAATAATCCACAGGATCAAAAGCATGGTCTCTCAAAAATGATGTTGCATACAGACAAACAAACGTTTAGACAATAATTAGCCCAAAAGAAACAAAAAAAAAGGGCAAAACACAAGACGGACGGAGCATACTGAGACGCGGTGCGCAGCCGAGCAGCGCACCTTCCTGTAGGGCTGCAACAAACTACTAATTTGATAATCGATCAATCTATCGATTAATGAAACGATTAATCGACTATTCAGACTATTACTGTATGCCTTGCACAATTTCTCAAACGCTCTTATTTAGCCATCAACTTTTAGATTTAGCTTGAGGTTGTTTTAGGCATGTGGAAACTAACAATGAAGACAATAAAGATGAATACTTGATTCAAAAATACATATATTATTAAAGTAACTAAACAAATTGTGAACAAAAAACATAGCTTTTTATTTAAATTAAATAAATAATATTTAAATTAAATAAATAATATGTCAAAAGAAAACAAAAGAAACAACAATGTTTTAACAAATCGTATAATGTGATAACATAATTGTAAACAGAATATCTGAAACTTTAACAAAATAAATAACTCAGTTTCCTCTAATCATTAACCCATGTTTGTATAATGTAGTTAACTCTGTGTGTTGCTGCTAGCATACATAACACCTGACGTGGAAACGTTACTCGTGGATAGGGCTACAGAGCTACTAGAAAGACAGTCGAACCCGGTGCATTCCTCCGTCTGAATGTGGTGCACTTTTGCTAAATGTTTAGACAAATTGCTCGTGTTACCGCCCTTACATGCTAAACTCTTATTGCACAATTGGCAACGAGCATTGTCCACCTAGAGACGGGTAACATTTAACCACACCTTGGAGCGCTTCTCTCCACCATCCCCGCCGTGTGTTGCATGCATGTAGCAGCCGAGTGTGTGTAAACTGCCCCGCCCCCTCGCACACAGACGGGGGAGAGAGATCTCGTCTCGACTGGAATGATCGAAAATACACAGACGCATTTGTTTTGTCTTTTTGCATGATAGAAACGAGTTGGCGACACTAAGACTGCGAGATAATGTTTATGGAGCAATAACACATATGACATATATTTTTTAAATGTCTCCAGTTCTGATAAAAAGGCCGATAATGTTGGAGCTTAACGGCGCGTAAAACACACGTGATGACGTCACCAACGAATCGACGACTGAATTAGTTGGCAACTAATTTGGTCATCGATTAAGTCGATTAGTTGTTGCACCCCTAGTCCATTGGCGCATCATAAAGACGTCGGATAGTGAAAGTGCAGTCGGATTCTCTAAAGTACCGCAGTCTCTTCTCCTAAGTCCTTTTGAATTCTCCTATCCACTATTTTACCCCAATCAAAATCAAACAGATCATGAACAAAACCCTGCTCCACAAAATGTTTTTTGTCTCTCTTAATGATAATGCGAGGTTTAACCTTTTGGACCTTAGTGTCCCTAATTGTGGCTACAACACAGTGATCACTCAGATCATTTGCAAAAACTCCCACAGATGAATATTTATGGGGAACATTAGTTAAAATGAGATCAATTAGGGAGGATTTATTAGGGGACTTCATGTTAGGGCGAGTAGGACTGTCCACAATCTGAGTAACATTTAAAGAGATACAAAGGTTTTTAAAATCCTCTGACACTGCAGTTAACCAGTCCCAGTTAAAATCTCCAAGTAGCACTATTTCCTTGTAGTCTTGCTGCGATAAAAGATTTGCTAGCGAAGACAAGGAGTCCTTGCCAGCTGAGGGGGGTCTGTAACAGCCCACCACCATGACCTGATGACCCTTTGCCACTTCTATATTTAAGGCTAAAAACTCGAATTTCTTACTGATAGATTTGGAAACTAATGTGGTTACACTGAACTTATTCTTAACATAAATGGCAACGCCACCACCTTTATTAGGCCGGTCGGTACGATACACATTAAAACCATAGATTTATTTAGCCATGTTTCTGATAAAACAATGACGTCAGCGTCAGTTGAGCTCGCCCAGATACGGACAAAATCTAGTTTACCTAACAGACTGCGCACATTCAAGTGGATGAAACCCAACCCAGACCTAGCTTTAAAATCAGCAGGAATAGCGATCTGACTACTACTACTGGGCGGACCAGGGTTAGGTTGTACATTTCCTGACAGTAATAACAACAACAAAACCAGGCATCTTTTCCTCTTAAACGACACACATACATTGTCATCTAATTTAGAAACACCGGAAAAGTCTGCGAGAGTATGATTTGAGCTTAAGAAGCAGTCCTGAAGAACCATCATCGCAGGAAAACAAAAAAGACAAACATATTGGAGAGGGAAGGCAGACGATTGAATGCCATTTGTGTTTACCGATGCAGAAGGGGAGGCGTATAAAAGTTTAATCCAAGAAATAAATTTGGAGTCAAAGCCAAATTTTTCTAAAATGAAGAACAAGTAGCTCCACTCAACCCTATCAAAAGCTTTTTCCGCATTGAGTGAAACTATGACTTCGGGGACATTGGACGGGGGCGAGAAAATAACATTAAGTAGCCTCCTGGTATTGAAGAAAGAGTGTCTCCCTATCATAAAGCCTGTTTGGTCAAGCAGAACTATAGAAGGTATCACGAGTTGGAGGCGGACGGACAAAATCTTAGCCAGTATTTTACAATCAACATTTAGGAGGGAAATTGGTCTGTAGCTGCCACAAAGTGTAGGATCTTTATCCTTCTTCAATAGTAGAGAGATGGATGCCATGGATAGGGTTTGAGGTAATCTGCCTTCTTTAAGGGAATCATTATACATCCTTGCTAGAATTGGGGCCAAAAGAAACGAATACGCCTTGTAGAATTCGACTGTGAAGCCGTCCGGACCAGGGGATTTCCCATTTTGCATAGATTTGATGGCTTCCTGTATCTCTAAAGTGGAAATTGGGTCCCCCATTCTGCCTGTGTTAACTACGTCAATTTGGGGGAAAGTTAAGGAGTCAAGAGGATTTGGGTTTATTGTGCCAATTATGGGGCATTCAGAAGTGTACAAATTATTATAAAATTCAAAGAAAGACTTGTTTATTTCAATCGGGTCAGAGACTAAATTGCCTTCGGGCGACTTTACTTTGAGGATTAATCTGGAGGCGTTAACTGCCCTAGCCTGTTGAGCCTCCCAGCCTTGTCCCCCTGTTCAAAAAAGCGCTGCTTAGTTTGCCTCAGTTGTCTCTCCGCTACGCTCGTCATTAAAAGGTCATGTTCCGAATGTAATAATATGCGTTTTTTATATAAGGTCGGTGAGGGGGAGGAGGAATACGTTTCATCAATTCGGAGAAGTTCTTCCAAAATTGCCGACAGCCGAACCCTTTCATCCTTTCTTAGTTTGGAAACATACGAAATAACCTGCCCACGAACATAGGCTTTGAGAGCCTCCCACACTGTTCCACAACTTACATCAGCAGTGTCATTAATTTCGATATATAAACGAATCTGTGAATTAACAAAGTCCTTAAACTTGTCATCTGACAGCAGGTGGGAACTAAACCTCCACAACTTAGCGGGAGTAACACTAAGAGGGAAGTGGATGTCAATTGATACAGGGGCGTGATCTGAGGTGGCTATAGGATGGTATTGGCAAGGTGTAGCAAGCTGTCATCGAGCAGAAAAAAATCTATTCGCGAGAATAGGACGTGTGAGAAAAAAGAGAAAGCTTTACTTTGAGGGTTTTTAAATCTCCAAGGGTCTGAGATTCCTAATTGTGCTGCATAATTTGAGACTACATTAGCGGATTTTGAGAGAGTGCCAAGCTTAAGGGATGACCTGTCGAGGTGCACATCTTGAATCAAGTTAAAATCTCCATCCATGATTATGCGGTGATTGTCTGCGTTCGGGATTTTAGCAAAAAGGTTCATAAAGAATTGGTCATCATCCCAGTTGGGTGCGTAAACGGAAACCAAAATTACAGGCATGCCCTGCAAGACACCTGAAACTATGACGTAGCGGCCATTATTGTCGAGAATAGTATTTGTTGGTACGAACATCACACTCTTGTGAATAATAATGGCAGCACCTCTGGCTCTACTAGAAGATCTTGAGTGGAAGTAATGGCCCATCCACGCCCGCTTGATGCAAAGGGTGTCAGACGTTTTAAGGTGTGTTTCTTGTAGAAATATAATGTCCCCTTTAAGATGTTGCAGTCGAGTCAAGACCTTACCAATTTTAATAGCTTTGTTCATTCCTCTGGTGTTCCAGGAGATCAGACGCACACTTCTGCCAGCAGTCGTCATACTGTTAGTCATATGGGGAGTCTAATGAAGGTGGTCTGAAACCGTTGTGCTTCCCGAGGACTGAGGGGAGAGGAGTGGTGGGGGGGAAGAAGAAGACCGGGGAAGGGGAGGAAAAAAAGAAAAGACAGTACAACAAAAACAAGCGAAGGCAAAAATAGACAAACCATAAACAAAACACAACCCATAAACCCAAATGTGACCATACCTGGAGCATCCCAAATACAAACCTTGTCTGAGCGCTATAGCTCAAAGCTCAACAGCTGAACTTATCTTCCGGGGTCCCGTTCCCTATACTAAAAGCGGAAAGCCCATTGTAACACGGAATAGTATTAAAGTGAACAAACAAAAAAACAAACTCAAGTGTATATCTATATGCATAGAATAGTACAACATCCATATATAGGTAAACAGCCAGCCAATATAAGCATAGCAGAGGGCAATAAGGCACTGACATAGATCTCAAGTAACATACATACAAAAAAATAAGGCCCAGAGATAAAGTAAAACAGAATAAAATTGCACTTTAAGGGTTAAAACCCATAGAAGGAATCAGTTCAAACAGCATTCAGAACAGTCCAAGTACTTGGGTCCCATGTAGTGTAAACAGTAGCAGGTGCATTCATGTTCATTGCAATATCAGCACTAGGCTCAAACTATCAGTGCAAATACCAGAGTGGCTAAGGTGCATGTACAAAAAGTGTCCATGAAAGCAGAATCCGAAAAAAAAGAAGTAATAGTCTCTTACTAAACGTCCCATCAGACGCAAGAGTTATCGGCACCGTTAGTGCTAGTCAGCGTCAGGACAAATGGATGCTATGTAGCCTTTAGCCTCTGCCACCGAGGAGAATCTCTTCTTACCTCCCTCCTTCGATACGATGGAAAGCCTCGCAGGGAACAGCAGGGCTGGCTTGAGCCCTAGGTTGTAAAGCTCCGCCATCACCTCTCGGTATTTGTAGCGCTGTTCCATCACTTCAGGTGTGTAGTCCTCGTAGATGGCGATGGGCGTACCTTGGTACTGTAGCTTGCCTCTCCTGGCCCGGGCCTCGCGGATAATTTTCTCCTTCTGCTGGTACCTCTGGACGCGGATGATGACCGGCCGTGGCCTTTGCCCCGGCTTGGGCTTGTCGGTGAGTGAGCGTTGGGCCCTGTCGCACTCCGGCGGCGAATCAAGGACGCCCTCACCAAAGACCTCCATCAGCAGCTTCGGGAAGAATGTCGAGGGATGAGGGCCCTCAATGGATTCTGGCAAACCGACGATTCTTATATTGTTGCGCCGGCTGCGGGACTTGAGATCAGTGACTTTGGCCAGCAGTTTAACATTGCTGTCCGTTAGCGTAGCACAAGTAGCCTCCAGAGATGGCAGACTTAAAGTCGGCAGAGAGAGCTCTACGGTGATCTTCAAGGAGGCCAGCTATGCCCTCCATGCTGAGATTGTTGCTAGCTAGCTCGGGGCTATCGGTCCTGGCGCTTTGTTCTTTTTTGTTGCTTTTCGCCGGTTTGGACGGCATACTACGGTGGCGTTGTGAGTGGAATAATATTATTGTTCACTTAAATGTAAGTTAGAGAAGAGTTACGGGCTTCAGAAAAGTTACAACACAAAAGTTTGCGGGAGCAGAACTACGCACGTCTCTACTCCGTCATGCCCAACCGGAAGTCCCTCTTAATATTTTTTAATCAAATATAACACATAAAAACAATAATTCAATAACTACTTTAGTAGTAGATATCTACAAACAAAGAGTCGATATTTTTGTAAAACCATTAGTGCGTCACATAATAAAATACACAACGGCTGTAGCCTGATTATGCTTTAGGAGCTGTGTGTGTGTGTGTGTGTGTGTGTGTGTGTGTGTGTGTGTGTGTGTGTGTGTGTGTGTGTGTGTGTGTGTGTGGTACAGTGTGTAGGTGTGTGTGTGGGACAGTGTGTAGGTGTGTGTGTGGGACAGTCTGTAGGTGTGTGTGGTACAGTGTGTAGGTGTGTGTGTGGTACAGTGCGTAGATGCGGCGGACAGACGGGTCTCACTGGGTTTGGTGTCCTATGCTTACTTGTAAATACAACTTTTGGCCCGTAGTTTAAATTCTCCATTTCAGCGACCAGAGAGAGGGGGGGATTCTTTCACACACGGTGACGTCACGAGCTACCCACAATGCAACACGCGCCATATATATATATATATAAATACGCCATTTTCCTGGAGGTGCAAATATAAACAGCTAGCTAACGTAGCCAGGGAGAGCGCACTAGGTTTTTTTTCTGAATTAACGACCGAAGAAATCGCTGCATGTCTTCGGATTACATCTCTGGACTTGAGGGGTGTGCTCTAGGTCGTTACCAGCGTAAACTAGAGCTGTGTGGGTTGTCGGATTGCCCTTACAGACTGCCTGCAGATGTATGGGAAAACGACCCTCCAAAGTGGCCTACGTCGATTTTGGCTGCATCTACGTCTAATGTCTGGAAACACCAGGTGAATACCCCACTTGTCACAATAATATTATCATGCCATTGCATATATGTGGTATTTTAGAGTTGACTAGATATTGATTAAGGCAATAGACTATGATATTCAGTAAAGGAAGCTTAGCAACACCTAGACGGTGTACGGCTGCCTGCTTGCACCTCGCGTAAAACGGCGGATACCGGAAGTACGGTGTCGCCCTCGGCCCAATACCCGTATGTGTGTGTGAAAGAATATATCCAGTCTCTGATTGTGTTACGTTATTATGAGGGTGCTCTCATACTTTAAATTGTATATATTTATATAAATATATTTGTGTGTGTGTGTCCGCATCTGTAGCCTGTTATTGTCTCATTATACCGCACTGTGAATGAATCAAAGTAAATATATAAATCGTCATGAACACACCTGTCCATCAGACAGAGGGCTGCTGTGCCTCCTGTCATCATTAATGGACGTCTCTTTAAAATGACCGCTCAGAGGAGAGGAGTTCTCATTTCTCTAACCGCCTGCTGCTTCCCCTCCTCTCTCCTCGGCTCCCCTCCTCAGTCCTCCGCTCGCATCTCCTGTGGGCGGGACTAAGTCTCGAGGATAGGAGTCGAGGAGGGGACATTTAAGAATTGAGAAACCTCTACAGTGTTTTAATAAGCACATTGACCCTGTCTTGTGTTACCAGTTTGTTCATTTTGGAATCTTTGCTTGATCTTGAACTTTTTGTGTTTCAGGCTGGTACAATCGTCTGTACATCAACTTCACGCTGCGCCGCTACATCTTCTTCTTCCTGCTGCAGACATATTTCCCCGCCACGCTCATGGTGATGCTCTCATGGGTGTCCTTCTGGATCGACCGCCGCGCCGTGCCGGCCAGAGTCTCCCTAGGTAAGAAATGTGCTTTTAAAAACTTGTCAAATGTCCTTTGAAGAGATTTGGGTGCCCCGGTCAGATGGGACTGTGGGATGATGAAAGCTGGCTGTGACATGGCTCCACACATTTGGAACAAACCCCCCCCCGAGGTCCTCTCATGGCTCATACATTTGGCTGTACGAAGGTTGTGATATTTGTATACCTGATTTATAACTTCAATGCAGTTTGTTTTTCTCTTTTCTATTGGTAATATATAATCCTATCCAATCTCAAATACACACGTTCTTCTGCCACAAATACTCAGTAGAGCACCAAATGTGTATTAATCCACTGCTGAAATAGTCCCCTAAAATGTCCTAATGTTTGAGTAACATCTGATAAATATACTTTATTTATCCAATATTGGGACATTATTTTTGTTCCAGCAGCAGTGTCAAGCATTACACATGTTAAAATTAAGACACAGATATAATTACAAAATGAATGTACATTAGCGACAAGTATATATAGTAAGAATACAATGTAAAAACCCAAATTAAAAATTAATTGATACTAGCAGCAACTATATACAAATTCACAATAGAAAAATACACATATCCCTATGATTAGCTAAATAATAAACAATATAACAAAATATTGAATACATTTAGTACTCTACAATCGCACTATTATTATTAGTATTATATAGGCTATAATACAGTTATGTGAAATGTAATTAAAGTCAACGGTTCAGTTTTTTCAGCGTAGGGGTGTTAGCACCGTTAGCATCTTTAGCACTGTTAGCAGCTACCTGTGTGCTTAGCCGTCACCCTAAGGAGCAATGTGGTAGCAATCTTTTACATTGTTAAGTTAAAATGACCAAAGATGACAACACACACAACAACAGTCGAAGGACTATAAATGGATCCATTGAGGCGCAGGGAGCCAGTGAAGGTTCTGGTGGAGAGAGATGATCACAGTAAACGGCGTGGGACAGCAAACGGACAGCAGCGTTCTGGATGTTCTGGAGTTTATTTCGGAGTGTGGATGCTGCTGCAGAAGTGGATTCTGGATGTAATGAAGACATGGACCAAAGTTGGGAAGCAGAGAAGGAAAGTGATAGGGCAGACAAGATGAAATCTTGTTATTGATCAGAAATCAATAACATAAATGTCTTGATATTATTGAGCGGAGTACCGAAAATCAAGGAAGCTGGAGACGATGTGCGTCTTCAGCTTGATTTTGACTTGACCAAGGAAAACAGAAGATAACTAATGCAAACAAATACATGTAAGCAGTCATATTGTATGCCCCTATCTCTGCTGCCAACTGTCCTCAGGTCTGCATATTTTAGTGATTCTTAATTGAGTCTTCTAATCAGAATTGAACCGCAAAACTAATGTTTGTAGTGGTCAAACGGTGGTACTACATCTTCCTGTCAGTCCGTGGCCTCATTGTGCCCTAAAATCAACACACTCTCACTCCCTAACTGTCCAATAGCGACGTTTGGTCAGTGTCCATGGCGTGCAGTTGTGACGCTCCTAGGCTCCTTCAGCGTCATAAAGGGACGCAAATAGCTTTCAACTGATTGCAATGTATTCCCATCTGCGTCGGGTTTTGACGCTCATGGAAGCACGGCATTCGTTTGTGTCGGCTGCCCTTAAAGGTAATGTGAGCGTCCATTCCCATTGGGTAACGGAGAATTGTACACCCGGATGTAAGTATTCCTCTCACGGCCCGTCTACACTACAGCGTCGAAAGCTCCAATCTGCTCCAATCTGCCCATTCACTTTCAATGGGGTGACGTCACGTAGCCGCGCTTTTTCGCCGAACTGAATTGTGGGTAGCAGAGCGAGGCGCCAGAGTAGCCAGCGTCAGCCAATCAAATCCCGTTTCCCAAAATCTGACAGCTGAAGCCGTAGCCAATCAAACCGCGTCTAAGCTGGGAGAGATATCCCGCCGTTCATTTCTATATTTCAAAAAAAGTCGGAGGAGAAACTAACTATCGCCGTAGCAAATCTCCCGGTTTTGTATGACCAGACCCTCTTCACCTACCGGGATACAAACCGGAGGAACCAGGCATGGAGGGAGGTGGCAGAGACAGTGGGGGAAACTGGTAGGTTTTCGCCTGTTTGGGGAGTTTATATATATATTGCTCGCATAAAATCCCCGGGGGTTTTTGCTTTGTATGTCGGGGGCGGGAGATTCATGTGATTGGTTGTTGGTCGTGTTGCTTGAATAAAATCCCCAAGCTCCAGACACGCCCAGCTCCAAGCTATTTTTGGAGCTGTAGTGTGGACGCTCCGTTACTGTTGATTGATTTTACAGTGATATCTGCACTACTCATCGACTAAAAAACACCAGATTATCCTTGTTAATTACACAACATTGATTGGCTTAAATTGTGTGCAATGCTTTTGTATTTTTCCCCTTCGATTCGGAGAAACAAATATTTGTTCTGAGTAAAGGATGGCAGAAGACACTACACTACCCAGAATCCCCAGCTATCGTTTGGACTACACCATGTGCTCTGTTTGACAAACATTGCAATCAGTTGAAAGCTATTTGCGTCCCTTTATGACGCTGAAGGAGCCTAGGAGCGTCACAATTGGACGCCACGGACACTGACCAAACGTCGCTATTGGACGCTTAGGGAGTGAGAGTGTGTTGCCTAAAATACCTTTTCTCATTGACTTACATTGGGAAAGACAAGTCTATAAATCAGCAGATCTTAGCTAAATAAACCAGTATGATCACTCTTAAAGCCCTTATTTTAAATGTTGGGTTTAAAATAACTCAAATTGAATCCAGAGTTATTTTCCTTCTCCATTTATGTGACGGAGCCGAGGGCTGTGCATCTTCACTGGTCTCACAATTCGATCCAATTACGATTATCCTGTCACCGATTCAATTCGATATCCCGATGCATCACGATGCGTTGCATCCTCAATTTTCTATATTACTGCACATGGCTTCTTTTTCATCAATGAATACATGCAGTAAATACATATGAACTCTCTTTTTATTATTTAGAAAGTGCCTCAGAAATCAATAACATAAATGTCTTAATATTAATTTATAAACCAAAATAAATCAATTGTATCCCTATACAGTATCTGTGTGTGAAATTATTGCATCCTCAAAACAAAAAACGAATGCTTCTGCAGTCTAGCTGCAGCTTCTAGCAACGGTATTCTGTTAAAAAAAGGACACGGAAGGTCCTGGATGTGGCATCACAAACATGACTTGAGTCTGAACACAGCAGACAACAGGAGCAGTGGCGGCGCCAGAGATTCTCTCTAGGGGGTGCTGTGGGGTAGCTTGACGTTTCATAGAGGGTGCTCAAACATTAAGGTTTCCCATTAATGCACCAGCGCTACAGTTGAATTTTCTACTGCAACACTCCCCACGCGCACACACAGTGCACCCGCGACTGTTACAATGAAGGCTCGATAATCAGCTCACGGCATATGTGTAAGCAGGGGTAAAGTGCTATTTGTACAGGTGGGGGGTGGACCTCACCTCCTCTAGGAGGGACCTCACCTCCTCTAGTGGGGTCTGAGGGCATGCTTCCCCGAGAAGATTTTTTTTAAATAGTGAAGTTAAAAGCATCAATCTGGTGCACTTAGAGCAACATTAAGAGATCTATGGATACATCTCTCAACACCCATATGAAACAGAACTGTAAACAGATTTTCTATTTATTTATAGATATTTTACAAATCACTCCCCTTTTAAAACAAACCGTTTGAGACCCATGAGGTAACTAGACTAAAGTTAACTATCTAAACACTGAGAGTCCTTTACTTCACCTGAGCTAAGGTTATCTGAGACTCTCCGTCTGACAGGAGAGAGTTCTCCCTCCACCTTGTTGTTGAAAAAGCTCCTTATACCCGTTAGCTTGGCTAGCTAGCACCAGATGCTAACCACACCGATCTCCAGTAGATACCCACCGGTGTGTACCACACACACAAAGAGCAGAGCTTGAATGAAACACAGAGACCCAAAAGTAAGCTACTTGTACTCACGAGGCTATGCTATTATGTGCAGAATCCCTCTCGCTTTCAGGTGGTTTTGATTGAGTGTCCACACGTGGACGTTTAAGGACTAAAAAACGATACATTTTTCACTTTGCTGTTGGCAAATAATTTGGCGCTCTAGTTAAGTCAATCAAGTGTCACAAAGTAATTTAGTGATGGGTAGGTCAAAAATCGAATGGGTGCTGGCCATTGGCCTAATCATATCACCTGTGTTGGCTTTATGTTTTTGGTCAAAAATGTGTTTGTTTCACATTTGCATTGATGTAATCAATAATTGTTCTAATTTAATTTAATAAAAATAATAATAATAATTTTCGGGAAGAAAAAAAAAAACATATTTATTGGGGGTGCTTAGGGGGTGCTTTGGCAATCCTGGGGAGTGCTTCAGCACCCCCTAGCTCCCCCCTGGCGCCGCCCCTGAACAGGAGTATTTACAACAGCATATAAAAACAAAAATACTGCATGTGGATGCACACTTACATTCTCTGTCTTACTGTTACATAAATCCCATGATTGTATGAGATTAAGTTAGCTTCATCATATCTCAATCAGTGTTTAAGTGTATAATAAAGTTTCTATTAGGTTAATCAGCCTGTCACTCATTATTTTCAGGGGGGGCGGGGTTTGGAGGAACAGAGGAGACGGTGATCGCGGAAGCTTTTTCCTCCTGCCTTCACAAACTTTACACACATATCGTCTAAAAATAATAAGAGGACATTCATACTCTGTAATCCAAGACTTAACTAAATCCACCAAAAACCTGACATGATTGTAACGCGAGTATTTTTTTAAAACATAAATCCCTGTGTGTCTGAGCCGCAGCGACACAGAGGCTGCGTCTCAGGTCGACTATTTTAATTTCCTTGGTTGTCGGTACTCGGTATCACCGTTAGTTGATTTGTCTGCGCCATCTTGAGTACCGTCCCATGGCTCTTATTTCTGCCGGAGGACAGAGGATGAAATACTCGCCCCGCCCCCTTACTGTGTATCGCTCACTGATTGGACGATGCAGCGCATGCACTGATCTGATGCTTCTTGACATGAAAGCAGTTTCCCAGTGGAGTGAAGAAAATAAATGAAACTCACGGGACTCACTCCTCAGTTTATACTGTGTTTTGTTTCAATTAATGTATCATTTTGTTACACATATGTGATATCTGAACAACAAAGTGGTCAAAAATCATTTTATTCATTTATTGGAAACATTTTCATGATCGCTTTTTTCGTTTATACATTTTAAGAATGGCGTTTATCTTTTTTGAGGATGAGTTCTTATTTAATTTAATTTATTTGGGTCTACAACAGATGATACACATGTATATGTCAGTAAATGTGTACTAACAGAGGCGGGGGTGTGTGTGTGAAAACAACAGGGACAGAGCTGCTGTCAGACGATCAGCTGTGCGGCGTCATCACAAACGGACGTCGCTTCACGTGACGCTCCGGAGGAAAGGACGTCCCGTTGATCTTAAAACTCATTTCCCTGCTTCTCGTGGTTTCCTTGCGTCTCTCCATGCTTCCCTGGTGGGAGGGACTAGAGGCAGGGAAACTACGCAAGTGAAGGACGCAAGGAATCCATTTAATCGACCTGAGATGCAGCCAGAGTGATTCAGAGTGGGTCCTTCTGCTGTTGGTTCTGGACTGGTGTTCTTGTGTTGGTGGATAAAGCAGACTGCTCCGTGTTTGGTGCCGCTGTCACGTCTGTTCCCTGATCTCTGCGTCACCGACCGATTTGATATCGAAGTGACAGAAAAAATTACTTTATTGTAAAGCTGCCGCCGTAAAATCAGGAAGCAACGTTACTACGCTATAATCGATTATGTTCTGTCACTGCATCGATGCAGAATCGTCCACGTCCGCATCGCGATGCATAGTAGAAACAAATAATTTCAACACCCCTAGCTGAGACCAGCTGTGACGCTGTAGATTGGAGGCGGGGCTTAAGCTGGGGCCTATACATACGGGTACTTTTGCTCTCGAGAGCCAGGCCCTTTTGGCTTCATGCGCCACTGAGAAAACGTTCATAGGAATGAATGCACCTCCAACCCCAGTTCTCGTTATACATCCATGGTCAGAACACGTTTAGAGTCCAAAAGCTACAGCTGCCATTACATGAGGAGAACGGATGATTGTTAGAGCTGATCCTCTTAGAGACACACATAGGGCCATCTCAATAAATGTGCCGGATCCATCTATCGACAGGGAGTCTGTCTAAACATTCAAACATGATTGGGTCAATACTTATATACTATATAATATATACAATACTGGAATTAAAGACTAGTTAAGTAAAGTTATTTCTGACCTGCAAATCTAGGAGACCTTGTCAACAAGAAACTTCCCAGGGTTGTAGGGATGTGCATCTCCATCACTGAGGCCGATGCGATGCGCATCTCGATACGATACATTTGAAACACCATGCGATACGATACGATTCACCCCTGTTGCGATACAGTTCGATACGATTTGATTAAGATTACGATTCGGGGCGATACGATGCGATTCAACAAGATGCAAAATAATGATACTTCAATATGGTATGACAGAGGATTTGTTTTATTCCTTATATGCAGCAAATCATAAATTAACAAAAGTGCTTTTCATATTTGGTTCTCTCTACTAGTACTGCTCATCCCATCATGCTGTTTCTTTTTTACCTTAAACAAAACAAACACTTGGACTTTTCACAAACAGGCCTTTTCAAAAGTGTAGTAGTGTCCTCTGTCTCCAGAGTAAAGTGCAATGTTATAACACCTCACAGTTAAACAATGTAAGGATGCATTGCTCATGATTAACAATGTGCTGATAACAGCTACCATAGAGCAATGCCCATACAGCTGCTGCCTGATGTGCTCAACACTCATCCATAGGCTGACTCACCAGTGAGCAGAAAGCAGTGGTTTCTATATGAACAATACAAAATACAAATAACCTTTCACAAACAGGTATTTCATAACTGCTTACAGTAAGGAAGACATTTAAATTATTGTTGGCCGTCACAGGCTGCTGTAAACTAAACACACCTCTCTCTGACAGAACACCTCTCTGAGTGATTTAACTCATAGTCTAACTTTCAGGTTTCTCCTTTCAGCCGCAGACCCCATGTCGCCTCTTTATGTGCGTCGCTAAGTTCCTCGTACTACTTGTGTACTTTAAAGCGGCTCGGCATCGTTTACAATTTGAGAGCGATTTTTCAAGTGACCGTCTTTCTTGAAAAATCCGAAGTGTTGCCAAACGTTTGATTTGTAGGTATTTTTCGGTGCGCTGTGTTTCTCTTTCCCCTCGACTTCATGTGTGTTGATAACTGAGACTCGGCCCTCCGTAGTGCGAAGCAAAGATCAAAGATCGTCTCTGCGGAGTGCTAACAGGATGAGAGGATATTATATGAATGAATCGTTTTTTTACCGATGCAAAGACGCTACAATCGATGCATCGCGAGTTCAACCCAAACTGTAGCCGATGTGCACTCTTTCGACCGGTGCACTCGCATCTTGAACGTTTTTGCCGGTGCACCGATGCGAATCGGTGAATCTTAACATCCCTACAGGTTTGTATTCATTACAGGGCTGTTGGACCACATTGCATTATATTGTGTTGTGTTGTTATTGCTTTGAACTCTATAGTTGAGCTGCCCCACATCGAGCCAGCTCCATGATTATACTGTACTACACTCTGAAATCTCAACCTGCAGTTCGTGAGGACTCTTTGTCTTTGTGTCCAGGCATCACCACGGTGCTGACCATGTCCACCATCATCACTGGAGTGAATGCGTCCATGCCCCGGGTGTCCTACATCAAGGCGGTGGACATCTACCTGTGGGTCAGCTTCGTCTTTGTCTTCCTGTCTGTGTTGGAATACGCCGTCGTCAACTACCTGTCCACCGTCCAGGACCGGAGAGAGCGCAAGATGAGAATGAGAGCACGATCTCAGGTTGGTTTCCGCTCTACGCTGTTTGAGAAAGACTTCTGAATTCCATTAAGTATTTAAAGAAAAGAGGCATCCCTCTCTATTCAGGAGCCAGGCAAGTCTCTGTCGCTGTTCAGAGGTTCCCCGCTCTAAATGCACTCTTGGTTTTTTTTTTTATATATTTATTTGACAGGGACAGTGCACATTAATTGACATTTCTGTAAATGCGCCAGAGTTAGCCAACAGGCTATTTTTCGTCTGTAGTCCCTGGACAGATGTTAAAAGTCATCCTAAAAACAAAAATTCACTTCAAATAACAGGTAAATACAATCAGTAAAACAACATTCAACAGAGATACTTATATTATGATAAAAGCATATATAAAAACATAAAAACTAAACTAAAATACAAGCATATATAAAAACGTAAAAACTAAACAAAAATACAAGCATATACAAATTCACAAAGCAGACAGATACAGGTCAAGGCATATAAACAGAGCGTTGTCATGTACAGATTGTGTCAGTGTTGACAGAGCTGACTTTCCACTAACCATGTTTTAAGTTAGATTTAAATAAACTGCAGGTGTTTTGTTCTCTAATCTTTACTGGGATTGAGTTCCACTGTTGTGACTTAGTCATTTCCACTTCAGAGAGAATCTGTCAGACTGTCTAGGTACAAAAAGAATAAGCGAGAGAACAAAGAGAAAGAACAATGAGCGTTTGTATGCGAACAACATGCTTTAAGAAAGTTGATCAAGTCATCATAAAAACATCTCATGCCTAAAATATGTTCAATAGAAAGGTTTAAATCAGCTAGCCAGAAATGTAATATTTGTTCAATTGATTCCAATGAGAACTGAGTGCATGCCATCGGAAGCGGCATCTTCCAGCGCCTAGCATGAAATCGAGGACCTCATTATTTTGACCTTAAAGGAATGGTCCACTCATTAGATAATTAATCAAAACTTCAGTATTTAGTGAAACGTTATGTTTAAACCATACCCTGAAGAAATCAGCGATATTCCCCGGTAAATAATGATTTTATAGCTCTTTTTTTATCAAGACCTGTATATTCCGTCTGGCCGCCGCCATGTTTGCCATTTTCAGTAGTCACGTGATGGTCGTGACGTCATCCATGCGTTCACTTTGTCAACACACGGAAACATGGTGGAGTATTTCAGTTCGGACTCGTCAGCAGAGGAACAAGTTTTGACCAATGTGAAGAGATTGGATGGGGGAATTCAGCCATACATATCAGTATGACAATACGACACCCTCTGTCCTAAGACCCTCACATCGTACAAGGAAACACTTCCGGAGAAAACCCACAGTTTAAAGGGAACATGGGAGAAAACCTCAGGGAGAGCAACAGAGGAGGGATCCCTCTCCCAGGACGGACAGACGTGCAATAGATGCCGTGTGTAAATTGAAAAGATAATACATTTGCAACATAGGTAGTCCAGATGTTTGGAAATGCATGTGTGTATAATGGGAAGATGATATAAGATACTATATGTATGCATGTAGTACCACCCTTGCTAGCGATTCCCTCTCTAGTTTAGCATACTCAGCTTCGTTGTCCCTGGTCATAGAATCACGATTTTTATGGGGCCGGAAAAACTGGGGGGAAATACACACTAGCCGGTACTACGCTATATGGAAAGGCCACCAAAAACTGTCCTGGCCTGGACGTTAAAACGGGGCTAGCCGCTGCAAATGGAAATGCGCTATAACATACCTTATTCTTACTCCGAGCACTACTTCTGCTCCTCCTCGCTTCACACTTGCAAGAGGGCGATTTCTCTACTGGCCGAACTGTGTCCTGGTCGGTGATGACACCAGAAAGACCGATGGTACTGCATCTCCATTAAGTAATGGTTGTTCCATAAATCCCATGTTATGTTTTATCATACTCTCAGAGTAGGTCGTCCGGAAATGTGAAATGTTCGCTGCATACATGAGCCTGTAATCTCTCGGTTCGGGCCGGCACATTTCGCTAGCCACTGCCTCCGAATGTACTTCTTATGCTTACCTTTTGGCAACAGATGGAAGCCGAGCATTCCGGGGATTGTTTCCTATCCGAATTATGGCATATTTTCGCGATACAGTGAGGCATATTTGAAGAGAGAAACTACAGTAAATAACATGGAGATCAACGTGTCTTCGAAAAACCAAACGCATGGATACGTCACGCCGGGAGAATGGCGGCGCCCACAGTGTTGATGTTATTTCGGTATATAATCAGTTTAAAATCACTGATAATGTCATCGGATTAAAAAAAAAAAAGAGAGAGAGACTGCAGAGACTGGGTCTGTTTTATCGGATGATAATTTTTAAAAAATGAGTGTCATGAGCATACCATTCCTTTAAGAGCTATTTATGAGACCCAATCCTAGAGCTACTCCTCCTTTATCCGTATCAAATGCACCACTTGATGCGCCAAATGAGACAATAAAATAGAAAGTATTTTTAATAGTAACATTAACGGGATTCATTTACATCTTAAATATTAATATATGCACACAAAATGTATCCACCGTCAATTGAGATTTTAAATCAACATTTCTCGGCACACTTACAAAGAACAGTTAAAACCAACTACTTGAGTAGTGACATTATCCTATACTTAAAACCCTGCTTTTGTATTGGTCCGGGGTAGGTAGTATAGCTTAAAATATGTGTGTGGAAATCTCAGTTCATTTGTAGGGCTGCAAGATTATGGCCACGTAGCAGTGAACCCGCTTCGACATGTGTATTTCAGTTTATTCACGCCATTATTTTTGTTATTCTACAGTATTTTTGTTTTATAGTTATTTGTTAATGTATATAACCCAATTTGTGTTCTTTGAAATTGAAAAGGATATTCCATTGTGTTTGTTACTTTTGTTGCATTTGTATATGTCTTAAGTGTAATTTGGCTTGGCTTTCTATTTTGTATGGACATGCTTTTATTTTGAAGGAGAGTTAGCGCAGTTGACAGGAAGTTGTTGTTGCTTGGAAAAAACGTGACGGAGATTAATGGAGAAAAGGTCATATCTACATATAAAGACGGAGAAAGTAAACGATAGCATTTATGGTTAAGTGTTAGCACCCCCCCCGAAGAGGCACAAGCTCTTACGTTGATATTGGAGATTTCAATAAATAAAAAAATAAAAGAATATCCGAATAACGAAATTGAAACCCGAATAGTACTCCAACGAACGAATATTCAGATATTCGGATATTCTGGTACAGCCCTAATAGAAACCAAGTCGAATTGTAAAATGTCTTGAACTGGTGATCACAGTTTGAACAGTTGACAGCTATAGGCCTACAGCTTTCATGCTTAAAACTAGAGCCGGGACTCGATTAAAAAATTGTATCTAATTAATTAGAGGCTTTGTAATTAATTAATCGAAATTAATCGCATTTTTAATCAAATATACATATTTGACCTGAGAACAGTGAGAAGCAATTTTCACATGGATTTGACTCCAAGTGGTCTACAGTCGAGTGCAATCCAGTGAGCCAGGGAGTTGGTTATTTTCTCAGACGTGGACTTACTTATCCTGGCCCTGAAACCAGTCATCAGTGGTTGAGTGTGGGTTGGGTCAGGGTGTGGTTCCTTGCACTCGGAGTCGGGCTAACGTCCACGCTAGCTGCTACATGCTTTGCATTTAGGTGATACTTTAGGCTTGATGTGCTGCGGTGATATGCAAATGTTGCATAATTTGCACACAACCGTGCTCTTGTCGACGCTTCCATCCGTCCGTTTTTTAAAACAAATGTCCCATCCACGGGGCCGACCAAAGCGGTCTCATCAGCTTGTTCGTTCATGTTTGACTATTGTTCACCGTGGTTTGTTGTTGTTTGAAGTCCCATGCTGAAGTCATGAACGTTAGTTGGTGCTCCAGTATAATCGGTACGCCAGTGTATAGGCTGGGGTAGGCTACAGCCATACCACGAAATGGCTTAGCCCCACCTTAGCCCCACCATGAAAAATGATGTTAAAGTAAGCAAAATAAAGTCCGCCAACTCCCGCCGAGTAAATTGCACAGACAGCAGTTAGTAAGATTGCACAGCCCCACCTAGTGTCAGCAGAAATATTAAAAATAATGATTACAAAAAAATGCAAAAAATATATTAAATATATTTTAAGATCATGTTTAATCATCTGATTCGTCTGTACATTGCTGTTTTAGTCTGTGTTCTTCTAATTAGTGTCTACAGTGTGTGCCTATTGAGCTGTTTAGAGCCATGTGGGACAAAACCTGATCCTGCCCCTCCCTCTCACTGTCTAAATCAATGGTGACTGTAAAAAACTACACTGCGCATGCTCAGAGTATTGTCCTATTTAATGTGTGTGGCAAAAAATAATGACCATAGGGGCATAGAGCTGCCATCCCCACCATACGTCATCTCACATCATTCAGAGCTGATTGGCTGTCAGTACTTGTGCCGCGAAAAGTGTGGTGTGTGAAGAGGAGACGAGAGAGCTGCAGTGACGCGTCCTAAACCCGGAAGTAAGCTGCGCATGGCTTCCCTCGACCTAAAAGCAATGATATTTCTCCATAGGATTTTAGAAAATAGCTCCAAATAAGATCTGTGGGAAACAAACCTGTTAGATAAATGCACGTTTTGTTCAGCCGGATAATATCCACATGTCTACCCTACTTTTATAATTTTCGAATCATAAATCTATTGATTAGATTAGATTTATGATAGACTTTTGAAACTACAAGAACATAAGGAGGACTTTTACAAAAAAGTAATAGAGATGTTTGTCCAGAAGGATAGGCAAATGGACTTCATCTTCATGTCAAGGTAAGACTGCAATTTTCATGAAAATGGGATCTTACTAAGAGAGAACAATTCAATATTTAAATGATAAAATTACATTTTTTGGGTATCCTTCTGTTGAACTGTCTGTTTAAAATTAATTGAAGCATCAGACAAAAAAGCTTTTGAAAATAATATTATATTTTGATTTTGGTCAAAATATAATATTTGTAAACCTGAAGAGTCAGTGCCAGAGCCTCACTGCAGAAGCTTATAGACATCTAAGTGTTTTGTGCCCCACCACTTTTGTACATATAAAAATGCCACTGGATGTGTGTACTTTTGCCATCTCTGGCATAGGGCTGTGCATCTTCACTGTTCTCACGATTCGATTCGATTCGATTACGATTATCCTGTCAACGATTGATTCAATTCGACATCCCGATGCATCACGATTCATACCAATGCGTTGCATCCTCAATTTTCTATTTTACTGCACATAGCTTATTTTTCATCAATGCATAGGCCTACATGCAGTAAATACATACTGTATGAACTCTCTTTTTATTATTTATAAAGTGCTTCAGAAATCAATAACATAAATGTCTTGACATTAATTTATAAACCAAAATAAATGAATTGTATAGGTCTAGTCTCTAGTGAAATTGTTCCATCCTCAAAAACCAAAAAATAATGCTTCTGCAGTCTAGCTGCAGCTTCTAGCCACGGTCTTCTGTTAAAGAAAGGACACTGAATGTCCTGAATGTGGCATCACACACAGGACTTGAGTCTGAACACAGCAGACAACAGGAGTATTTACAATAGCAGAACAACAAAAATACTGCATGTGGGTGCACACTTACATTCTCTGCAGGGACGTGCACAGGTACGGGCTATTGTTGCCCGGGCAACAGCCCGTTTTTTCCTTTTTGACTGACCTGCCCCTCTGGAGAGAGCGCGAGTTTTTTTTCTTTCTGTTGTGACCGAATAAACATGATAAGCCCACAATTAGTATTGTAGCGTCTCGCTGCGATAAAACACACCTTGTCAGCGCTGTCATCTGCCCCCAGTCACGTGACTTTGTTTATAATCTGACAGCTGAAAGTAAAGGAAACCCCTCCGGCCTCATATGGCTATGGTGACCATACCAAATGCCTGCCTGGCTTTGGTGGCCAATCCCCGGGTCAATCTGTCCCCGGAAATGTCCTCGTTTTTAAATATGCTTATATTGATTTTGAGTTCTCTCATGGCAGTTAGAGTATAGGGGACAAACCGGGGGACTTTGCTTGCTCTTGACACCGTCGGTTATTTTACAAAAAAAACACCTACATATACTTGTTATTGTGCTTCTGTCTTTCTGTGTCTTTTCATCTACTCCTCAATGGGGCCGCTCGCTCTCTTCTTTTGATTGCCCTCTCACGGAGAACACTTCACTTTCCCACTTCATTGTAGGATTTCTGCCATGTCTCTACCACTTTAGTTTGACCGTCTCTGTTATTAAGTTATGGAATACTAAATAAATAAGTATTAGATACCTTACCATTACTGCGCTCATAAAGAATGATTTGAAAAAAAATAATGTGAATGTAACTGCATGGTTTCATTAATTAGTGAATTTATTTAAGGTAATTAGTTAGAAGCCCTTTTTTATTTATCAGTATAAGCAGTTACAATGGTCAAACTACATTAAAACAGGATTGTCCCAATTTTTTCTTTAATAGTTACTAACATTAGATATTTCAATGAGATATGGACCGCAAAACAATGTGCCTGAATAACGAATTTAGCAGTTGGACATAAAAGTAAACTGAGTGTCACTTGCAATGACAGTGTTGTGTTTTATTTTATGAACCTTTTACATTAAAAACAAGTTAGAATTTTCAAAAGGTCTTGTGTTTTTTTCGGGGGGGGGGGAGGCCCTTTTTCCAGTTTAGAGCAATAGCCCCTCCAGATGTCTGTGCACGTCCCTGATTCTCTGTCTTACTGTTACATAAATCCCATGAATGTATGAGATTAAATTAGCTTCATTATATCTCAGTGATTAAGTGAAGAATAAAGTTTCTATCGGGTCACTATCAGCCTGTCACTCATTATTTTCAGGGAGGGGGCGGGGTTTGGAGGAACAGAGGAGACGGTGATCACGGAAGCTTTTTCCCTCCTGCCTTCACAAACTTTACACACGTATATATCGTCTGAAAATTGCTAGAGGGCATTCATACTCTGCATCCAAGACTTAATTAAATCCACCAAAAACCTGACATGATTGTAACGCGATTATTTTTGTAAAACATAAATCCCTGTGTCTCTGAGCCGCAGCGACACGGAGTGATTCAGAGCGGGTCCTTCTGCTGTTAGTTCTGGACTGGTGTTCTTGTGTTGGTGGATAAAGCAGACTGCTCCGTGTTTGGTGTTGCTGTGCCGCTGTCACGTCTGTTCCCTGATCTCTGCGTCACCGACTGATTTGATATTAAAGTGACAGAAAAAAAAACGTTATAGTAAAGCCGCGGCCGGAAAATCAGGAAGCAACGTTACTACGCTATAATTGATTATCTTCCGTCACTGCATCGATACTGAATCGTCCACGTCCGCATCGCAATGCATCGTAGATACGATTATTTTCAACACCCCTACTGGCCGGGGACCCTGAGAGCCCCGGCCCAATTCCACCCCTGGATGTCAGGATAGATGTTGAATATGAAACCATCAGTGAATTGATCTGTGTCCACCAGTGGCGTAGCCAGGAATTATTGTATGGGTGGGCCTGGAGAAATGTAGGTGGGCCAGGGGGAGACATATTAAGCGTGGGGTCTGAGCTGAAACTTCATTAATGATTTTTTTAATGCACCAATAGAACATAAGCATAAATTAGCAGTGAAAACAAACATAGGCACGGCGGCCTCAGAATGTGTGTAAAACTGACATCCACATAGGGATGGGTATCGCTAAGGCTTTAACGGTACTACTACTTTTATCGATAGCACTTATGCTTATGCTCCAGGTTCAGTACCAACCACATCATAAAGTACGCGGACGATACAACAGTGGTGGGACTCATCAGGGACAACAAGGAACAGGCCTACAGGGAGGAGGTGAAACATCTGACAGACTGGTGTAACAACAACAACCTGATCCTGAATGTCGATAAAACAAAAGAGATTATTGTCGACTTCAGGAACAAAAAGCACTGTCACCCACCACTCCACATCAACGGCACAGCAGTGAAGACTACAGCCAGCACCAAGTTCCTGGGGGTGCATATCACAAGCAGTCTGACCTGGTCCACTCACACTACATCACTATTTAAGAAGGCACAGCAGCGCCTACACTTCCTGCACAGCCCCCCCCTCCCATCCTCACCACGTTCTACAGAGGAACCATAGAGAGCGTGCTGACCATCTCCATCTGGTCGAGAGACTGCAACACAAAGACTGGAAGTCTCTGCAGAGAGTGGTCAGGACAGCAGAGAAGATCATCGGAGTTTCTCTCCCTCCCATCAGAGACACCGCTCAGAAACGCTGCCTGACAAAAGCCTGTTTAAAGACCCCACTCGTCCTCACCATGCTCTGTTCTCCCTGCTGCCCTCCGGCAAGAGGTTCCGCAGCATTAAGAGCAGAACAGCAGATTCTGCAATAGCTTTTTCCCCCAAGCCATCAGACTGCTGAACAGCAAGTAGACCAGTACATAAAGATTACATTACGCTGTGTAAAGGGCACATCTTTTTTATTTATATGTATAGTAAGTCTTTATATTTTAAATGCACACTTTATCTTTAATTTGATCAGCACCACGTCACTATTATTTATGTATATGTACAATTTTAGCAAGTTTTTATATTGTCCTGTTCCTGCAGCCAGTACAACGAAATTTCGTTTTAATAGTACACTCTGTGTCTCGTTGAAATGACAATAAAGTATGTCTATGTCTTATCGATCCGGTCCTTTAACATTACTTTTATCGGTTCTTTTGGAGAAAAAAATACGGTCAACTAACTAAACAAATTGTGAACAAAACTAACATTGCTTTTTATTTAAATTAAATACATAATATTTCACATCAAAAGAAACAACAATGTTTTAACAAATCATATTAAATACTCTGATGACAGAATTGTAAACAGAATAGCTGAAACTTTAACAAAATAAATAACTCAGTTTCCTCTAATCATAACCCATGTTTGTATAATGTAGTTAACTCCGTGTGTTGCTGCTAGCATACATAACAACTGACGGGGGAACGTTACTCGTGGATGGGGCTACAGAGCTGCTAGAAAGACAGTCCAACCCGGTGCATTCCTCCGTCTGGATGTGGAGCACTTTTGATAAATGTTTAGACACATTGCTCGTGTTACCCCGCCCTGACATGCTAAACTCTTATTCCACTTTTCGTAACGAGTATTGTCCCTATCGACACGGCTATAGTTTAACCACACCTCGGAGCGCGTTCTCTCCGCCATCTCCTCCGTGTGTGTGTTGCTGCATGTAGCAGCTGCGTGTGTGTAAACTGCCCCGCCCCCTCGCACACAGACGGGGGATAGATCTCTTAAACGGAGTTGGCGACACTTAAACTGCAATGTAATGTTTGTGTAGCAATAATACATACAACATATATCGGGGGCACAGGTTGTTTATCCTTGACAGTCGCACAGTGGGCACACACGGAGTGTTTTCATATTCAGCAAATGTGTACACGCTAAACTGCAGACCTCAAGAAGAAATAATACTTTCATTCACTCACGGCAAAAGTTACTTTACTTACTATAAAAACTCACGGTAAAAAAATGCACTCCCTATTCCATTGTCATGAAGGTGGAATCTAACTATATCCAGAATAAGTTTTATTGGATCCAGGCTAGAAACATGTTTATTTCTGCTGTACAGTTGGGCATGTTAACATGGGGGTCTATGGGAATTGCTCCTTTTTGCATCCATCCCCTGTCGGCCACTAGATGAACTTCAGTTTGTGGCACTTCCTTCTGGGCTTCCCGGTTCTGCGCTATGAAGCGCTGATTGGCTGTGGGTGGGCCAGCCGTGCATGTGGGTGGGCCCAGGCCCACCCGGGCCCACCCACAGCTACGCCGCTGGTGTCCACTCTCTGAATCACTGTTTGGTGTCTGTTCTTCAGGCATGAGAATCACTCACCTTTCGGCGAAATTCGCCGTTTTGAATCCAAAATAGGTCGTTTGTGTGATTCATGTAGATCTGCAATAAAAATATTTTTGGGGTATGGGTGGGGGTCTGGAACCCGGAGTAATCTGCGGCCGCGAGCTGTTATGTGCCATCATGACACGCATGGAGTTATTTTTATATATATTATAATTCAGCGCGAGCTGTGTGCTCGAGTCTTCCTGCCTGTCGGCTCTGCTACTCCGTCATGATGGTCTAGCTTCAGCAGCCACATTAGCTACGGGTGCGCTCGTTAATATTAACTGTGCGGTCCGGAGTCACTGTGGCACAGACTGGACCGCTGGTGAACAGCTGTTAGAACAGGCCGTTCAGGTGTTCAGAGCAGAGCTCCCTGTCGGAGCGCAGAGCGTGATGTGCACTGAAAAGTTTTTCTGTCGCAATATTATCGTTGCGCTAGCTAGCATACATTGTCACTATCTGCTAACGTTAGCTTTAGCCTTCGTTTTCTAATAGTTTTTTTTTCATAGGCGATAAACGGAGGTGGTATAAGTATAGATCTTGTACTTGAGTAAAAGTAGAAGCACTCAGATCTTATACTTGATTAAAAGCAGAACTACTCAGATCTTGTACTTGAGTAAAAGTAGAAGTACTCAGATCTTGTACTTGAGTAAAAGTAGAAGTACCAGAGTGTAGGAATAGGAATACTCTGTTAGTAAAAAGTACTGCATTCAAAATGTTCCTCAAGTAGAAAAGTATTTTCATCAAAATATAGTGAAAGTAGCGACAGTAAAAGTAGTCGTTGTGCAGATTGGTCCATTTCAGAATAATATATATGATATGTTTTATAATGATTGATCATGAAAGTGTTCTCAATGCTGGTAAAGGTGCAGCTAGTCTGAATGAATTTGTATACTGCAGGGTAGCTTGTGGATTTACTCCAGGTGGAACTAAAGTCTGATTCAACACTTGATTATATTTCACATCATTCATCCAGATCTGTGAAGTAACTAAAGGTATTAAATACATGTAGTAGAGTAAAAGTTAATTTACCTATGAACTGTAGAGGAGAAGAAGAACAAAGAAGAAGAACAAAGTAGCAAAACATTGAAATACTTAAATAAAGTACAAGTATCTCAAAATTGTACCCAAGTATAGTACTTGAGTTTATGAATGTAGTTACTTTACACCAGATGCCATAAAGATAGAAAGACTCAGCCTTGCACAGAGGCATGACAATAGATTTTCAAAATGCTCAACAGTGCTGCCAAAATTATAAACTGACTGCTACACAATATATCTAATATATTTCTATTAGATGTGACTCTTTACCATTTCTGTTATTATTAACACTGCTGGTTTAGTTGTTTTGACTGCTAAAATCCTCTGTTATTCCTCATTTTAAAGCCGATATTCCGTGGGGTCGGGGGGCTCGGGTCCTTGTCACCTTTTCCATACCTGATGAGTTTGCATCCCTGATAATACTTAGTAAGGAGGTCATCATATTTTTGACTCATGGCTGAAGTTAAGTTTCTCCAGCTCTCCCCAGGTTGGCAAAAAAATGCATCTCAAAATGCATCAGATTGATGCTTTAAAATATGGAATATTCAAAATGTTCTTCCGGGGGAGCATGCCCCCGGACCCCCCTAGAGGGATAATATCCTTCTCACCTTTTTCACCCCTGACCCGTTTTCATGCCTGGTTCTTACTCTCAGGGAATGAATGGACTCATTACACTGACTGCACACTAAACTCTCCTGACACGGCTTGTCTCTGCTTATTGCTCTTTTAACTTGATCAAGTAACTCCCAAGATTGATGTCAGGCCGTATGAATTATTCGTGAGCAGCAACATTAACTTTTCATTGGTAATGATTCTGAGATTTCCAAAAACTCAATGAATGTTTCCTACAATGAACACATTATGTTGTTTCATACACTCATCACATACACTGTTCTGCAAAAATTATTAGAACAATAAATATGGATTAACCCACTACTGAAATTAGTCCCCAACAAATAGATAGGGTTAGGGTTAGGATAGACAGTCCGGGGGCAAAGGAGAAGCCGAGAAGGGGGACTCGGGCGGACAGCCCGGGGGCAAAGCTGAGGCCGAGAAGGGGGACTCGGGCGGACAGCCCGGGTGCAAAGCAGAGGCCGAGAAGGTTGACTCGGGCGGACGGCCCCGGGGGCAAGGTAGAGGCCAAGAAGGGGGACTCGTGCGGAGGGCCCGGGGGAACAGCAACAGAGCAGGGAAGTCCGCGGCGGGGAAACTCAGGGGGCCGAAGACAGGGGTGAAGGCCTCGTCGGGGTAAATTAGGGGGCCGGACACGAGGGCGAAGGCCGCGGCTGGGGAACTCAGGGGGCCGGGCTCGAGGGCGAAGGCCGCGGCTGGGGAACTCGGTGGGCCGGGCACAATGACGGGCAAGAAGGCGGCGACGGGACAGCTCCAGAGGACGGGCAGGAAGGCAGTGCCGGGACAGCTCCGGAGGACGGGGTGACGGCGGGACCCCCAACGGAACAGGACATGGGGCTGGCAGGGCCCCCGACAAAACAGCAGTCGGCGGGACCCCCAACGAGACATGGGGTTGGGACTTGAGAAGAGAGAAGGGAAATGAGAAAGGATTTGAGAAGGGACTTGGAAAGGGACTTGAATAAGGATTGAAGGGACTTGGAAAGGGACTTGAATAAGGACTTGAGAAGGTACTTGAGAAGAGACTAGAGAAGGGACTTGAGTAGGGACTACAGAAGGGACTTGAGATGGGAATAAAGAGGGGACTTGAGAAGGGACTAGAGAAGGGACTTGGGAATGGACTAGAGGAGGGACTTGAGAAGGGACTTGAGTAGGGACTGGAGAAGGGATTTGAGATGGGACTAAAGAGGGGACTTGAGAAGGGACTTGGGAAGGGACTAGAGAAGGGACTAGAGAAGGGACTTGAGAAGGGAATTGAGTGGGGACTTGAGCAGGGACTAGAGGAGGGACTAGGGAAGGGACTAGAGGAGGGACTTGAGTAGGGACTTGAGTAGGGACTTGAGCAGGGACTGGAGAAGGGATTTGAGATGGGACTAAAGAGGGGACTTGAGAAGGGACTAGAGAAGGGACTAGAGAAGGGACTAGAGAAGGGACTTGAGAAGGGAATTGAGAAGGGAATTGAGTGGGGACTAGAGAAGGGACTAGAGAAGGGACTAGAGAAGGGACTTGGGAAGGGACTAGAGGAGGGACTTGAGAAGGGACTAGAGAAGGGACTTGAGCAGGGACTGGAGCTGGGACTAGAGGAGGGACTAGAGAAGGGACTTGGGAAGGGACTAGAGAAGGGACTTGAGTAGGGACTTGAGTAGGGACTAGCGGCTAGCTGGGTTAATGGGAACATGAGAGTACACAGGTATAGACAGAGAGAAGGAAGAAGTAAGATGTCCCCCGACAAACTAAGCCTATATCAGCAAAACTAGGGGCTGAATCTAATCAGCTCTAACTATAAGCTTTATCAAAAAGGAAGGTCTTAAGCGCACTCTTAAAAACGGATAGGGTGTCTGCCGCCCGAACACAAACTGGAAGCTGATTCCACAAATGTGGAGCTTGATAAGAAAAGGCTCTGGCTCCCATTGTACTTTTAGAGACTCTAGGAACAACCAACAACCCTGCATTCTTGGAACGCAATGCCCTAGTCGGACAGTAGGGTATAATGAGTTCTTTAAGGTAAGATGGCGCCTGCCCATTAAGGGCTTTGTAGGTGAGAAGAAGAATTTTAAATTCTATCCTGTGTTCTATAGGGAGCCAGTGTAAGGCAGCCAGAACAGGAGTAATGTGGTCTCTTTTCCTAACTCCGGTTAGTACACGAGCCGCAGCATTTTGAATCAGCTGAAGCAACTTAACTATAATCATTACTACTGGGTGCTATGGGAATAGAAGGCTCAATGGAGCTGTGGCTCTCTGTCAGCCTGGCTACAGTGCTGAAAAGAAATCTTACATTATTCTTATTCTCATCTATTAATGAAGAGTAGTAGGCTGCTCTCGCTTTACGCAGTGCTTTCTTATATTCATTGAGAGTAATATGCCAAATTAAACGAGATTCTTCAAGTTTAGTGGAACGCCATATCCTTTCAAGTTGTCTCGACTTTTGCTTTATTTTGCGGGTTTCGGCATTATGCCATGGAGCTAATCTATGTTGTTTTATTTTCTTCTTTTTCAAAGGAGCAACAGAGTCTCATTTTATTCGCAGCGCATCTGTAGCACTATCAGCAACATGATCAATTTGGGGTGGTGTACATTTTGTATAAGTTTCCTTCCTTACATGCAGACATGCTATCGAGTTAAGTATTGGTGGAATCTCTTCCTTAAATGTGGCTATAGCACTAACAGATAGGTTTCTGCTGCAAGAGCTTTTGACTAATGCTTTGTAGTCTCGTAACAGTACTTCAAAAGTTACTAAGAAATGGTCAGATAAAGCAGGATTATGCTGTTCGACTAATAGTTGCTCAGTTTCAATACCATAAGTCAGAACAAGGTCGAGAGTGTGATTATAACAGTGGGTTGGTTTATTTACACTCTGACAGAAACCAACATAATCTAATATAGAGTTAAATGCAACAGTAAGGCTATTTTTATCATCGTCAACATGAATATTAAAGTCACCTACGATCATTACTTTATCTGTTTTAAGTACCAAAGTTGATAAAAACTCAGAGAATTCTGATAAGAATTCTGAATAAGGACCTGGTGCACGGTACACTGTAACAAATAAGATTGGCTGCAAAGTTTTCCAGGTCGGATGCGTAAGACTAAAAACGAGACTTTCAAAGGAGGTATAATTTAATTTTGGTTTAGTATTGATAAGTAAACTTGAGTCAAAGATTGCTGCAACTCCACCTCCTCGGCCCATGCCTCGGGCAATATGAGTATTGATATGGCTGGGTGGAGTGGCCTCATTTATGCTGACATATTATTCATGTCTCAACCAAGTTTCAGTGAGACAGCATATATCAATATTATAATCTGATATTAAATCATTTACCAATATTGCTTTAGATGCTAGAAATCTTATGTTTAAGAGACCTCATTTAATCTTCCTGTTTTGTTGCACTGTAGTAGTTGTTACATTTACTTTTATTAGGTTATTATGCACCTAATAAAAGTGCATAATAACACCTCTATTAGGTTTTACCTTAAATTGTCCTTGGGCAGACACACACACCGTTAATATTGGGTATTTTATTGGGTTAGGGATTCCTATGGATGACTGCCTAGGAGAGAGCGCAGAGAAGCGTGTAAGACTGCGACTCCTCCTCCTGGTCTCAACTCCAGTGTGTCATGGATTAAGTCCACAAAGCCCTGAAATGTTTGCCGGAATGAGATCTGCACCTTCCAAAGTAGGATGAATGCCGTCTCTCTTAAGGTTGTGACAGTGCACTGCAACATATTTGATCACATTTATTTCAGTCTAATTAATTTTAACTTATCATATCTAATTTATTTTAATTCATCATATTTATATATGTTTAGTAGGTTGTGGAAGTGCACTCCAAAATATTTTTTGATCTTGTTTATTGGTATTTATTATGTTGATATTATTTATTTAAATATAAATGTATCATTTATTTTATTTTTTTTTTATTGGTTTTTCAGTTGAATTATATGTTCAGGGTAATCAACAGTTAAAAATATACTGTTCATATTATTATTATTTGTATTTGTTTTAAAGTTCAATAAATGGATGTTTTCAAAGTCAATGAATAATCGTATTTAATAATCGTGATATCAATTATTGACCAAAATAATCGTGATTATGATTTTTGCCATAATCGAGCAGCCCTAGCCTTAGCAACAAAAACATGAACAATCACTATCATAGAGTGGTGCAGTGATGAGCATCGCTTGGGCTTTCTCGACAACAACCAATGGGATTTTACTTTGTATTTGGGAATATTGCAGAAAAACGGATATGTGGGAATCACAAGTTTCTGATACTTCCATGTTTTGTTCAGCAGGATAATCTCCACATATTAACACTACTTTATGATTTTTGAAGCGTTAATGCAATCGCCCGAAGTACAAAGCTAACAAACTTTGAGTCACATTACTTAACTTTACCACCGCTAAGCTAAAGGTGGCTAATGTTTGGCATGATGATGTTTAGTAGTCTCATTTAGCAACCACTGTTTTTAAGTCATATGGAAGCTACGGACATTCACCAGTGTGGTATATAACCTGATGTATTTTATGTTGTAGAACAAAAAGTGAACATGTTTTGAGCTTGTGTTAACCACAGAAATTCTTTCAGGAATAAAAAAAACATTTATGAGACCAAAGAACTGGTGAAATGCTAACTAATTTCCGGTTTTCAGGACTCATTCCTTTAACTCTCTAGTAGTGCCCATAAAAAAACACGACAAAAAAATCATTATCACAGATAACATACCACAGGTAAGGACACATGAGGACATTTAAATTCTTATTTAAACACTTTAGGCTCAGGTGGCCTGATAGTCTCCATTAATGTTGGTGTTATCCCTTGATAACTGTATTTTCTTTTCCTGCCAGTCACTCCCCTGCACCTGTGGGATCTCCGGGACGCGGACCATGGCCATGCTGGACGGTACCTACAGTGAGGCAGACACCAACAGCCTGGCCGGCTACACTGAGGAGCCCATGGTGCCGGAGGAGGAGCAGGAAGAGCTGCACGAGGTTCCCGAGAAACCCGAACACATGGTGGTGCGTCTCTCAGTGAGCAGCGAGTCCACCACCGCCAAGAAGAAGAAGAGCCTGCGGAAGCTTAACATCATCCAGAACACACACGCCATTGACAAATACTCACGGATGATTTTCCCTGGGTCATACATCTTCTTCAACCTTATCTATTGGTCTGTGTACTGCTGAGAGACACTCAGTCTGGACATACTGTAGGGCAGGAGGAAGAACTCAGACAGTAAAACTGCTCAGAATGGGATTATTGGGGAGTGCTGTTGTACTGTGTGTCTGAAGTGCACGTTCTGCAAAGATTCATCATGAACACTTTGGGATTCATTGAACACTCTTGATATGTTTTCTCATGCAGCAATTGAATGTTCACTATATAACTATAAAACAAAGACAAATTGTCATTTGAATGACGTTTTCTTTTTACACAAATCATTTTCAAGCTTCATGAACTTTCGACTGCTGTTTAAAAGCTCTTCGTCCTCATTTCTTCTGTTCATGAGATGATGCCAACTTTGTATTTGACTCCTAGCATGGAGCGATAAGACGATGTGATTATGTAAGCTACTTAGTTGATGGATCTGTGTATTAATATGTATTTGTCAATTTTTGATTGTCAACGCGGGAATCACCATGATCAAAAGGTTTTTAAGGCCCATTCTTTATCAGTCATGATTTAATTTCAAGCAGTGATTCAAATTTCATTTTTAATATGTCAAGATAACAGATTTGGAATATATTCTCCAAGCCTGTCATTCAGTTATCAATTCATTCTGACGAATCAATCAGATTGAGAGGTTAGCACTGTTAGCATCTCTCTGACCCTGTATTTAGCGGTGCTTTTAGCTAAATGCTAACCTGCTAACATTCTAATCATGTTTAGCAGGTACTGTTTACCATGTTCACCATCTTAGTTTAGCATACAAACATACATACATACAGCTGAGGCTGATGGGAATGTTTTGCTGGAGTTTGGTCATAAACCAAAGTACAGGAAGAATTTAATCTTAATGATCATGGCGCTTTATGAAACCTCGCAATCACAATGGTTATTCGAAATAATCGTGCAGAGAACATGAATATCTTGACCAAAGTTTATTGCAATCAATGTGTATATCAAAACCAAAAATGTCAATCTCATGGTGCTACTGGAGGAAGATACAGTCAGATGATCACTACTGCAGGTCAATCCATAGAATATTTGCCAGAATATCTTAGTCTGGACCCCCCCCCCCCACCCCTCCTGAATTTTCCCTAGAGCTCCACTGCTAGCATTGACAACTGTTTTCTAATCTTGACTTTATTCTATCTTTATCAATGGCTAACAGGCTTCCGTACTTCATGGTCCGTCAGATACCCCTCTTTCACCGAGGCAGTTCCAGGACCAATTTGGAGGCGGTGCCCAATCGCCAACTAGTTGCGCTCAAAGAACCAAGAGCCAGCCATAAGTCAGAGGCTGGGTTGGAGCAACTATAGTCCATGGAGAGAGTAGAAAGTTGGCGGCAAGATTGCAAAGTGGCAAATACTCAACCACAAACATATATACATAAAAGTCACACAACATTAAACAAGCATACGTGTGACTTATTATTTTGTATTCCTCAAAGTTTGAGTTGCAACCCGCATGCTATCATTGTGGCTACCTTCTCTAATGTTTGTAGGGATTCCATTCTTCCAAATACGACAAAGATAATACAACTATTATTTAGTTTGTTGGCTCTCAATCTTGTTATCGATTGTCAGACTGGCTTTGGTGGCTAGGCTAACATCATCCATGTAATATACTGCAAGAGAAACTTCAAATAAGACAATCCCATATTGAAGTCGCTATGTTGCCAAACATTGTCTAGAACTCAATTCAGTGAAAAAGGGGTACGAGTGGATTTAATCAATTATATATAAATCAGGTCCATCCTAATGAAATATAAGATAAGAAAATATCTTCAAAAGAAAAATGATTTATTCCATGTTTTCCAAACACTAGGTGGGCGCTTATCTTTCAAGTGCGTTACAGTAAATCCATTGCAAAGAAGTTGGTGTGTGTTTTCATGTATTCATGTGAAGAATGTTACCAGTCTCCACATTGCTCACATAGTTGGACAAAAGTGAACGGAGTAAAAATAAATATCTTAACATAAAGACCTAAGGATAATTATCTTCAGCACCACAACATCACCTGATATCTTGAGAGAATATAACATTTAATTAATTATTACGAGATATACTTGTTGTACTTGCCAGTTATGGCCAATCTCAACTGCTCAACTCAACATTCTCTGCTCTGATGTGTTAAGACCAGCATGGCTTTACTGTATAACTGGCCTCTTGGGAAACTAGCGTATTAAGTTAGTTTGCACACACTGATTATTTAGAGAACTATCTTATGTGTTGCTAATTACCTTAGCATGTGATGGGAATGTGCAGATTTATCTTGAGTTTCCCCAAACTAATTTAGAAATGTTGATTGCACTTTGCATGAAAACATGCTTACCCGCTTGAAACAGCTTGTAATTGATCTAAACCTCCATTGTAAAACTTCTACCATCTAAAGAAATCTCATAAAAAAAACACCACTAAAACAATATGACCTGAACCGGCGGCTATAGATAAGAGATCAACTCAGTGAAAGCACCGCCTGCTGACCAATCAGAGCTCAGTGTGCGGCGTTTAAATGTATCAAGTCATATTACAGGAGAAAGGAAATACAGTTTAAACTGCCGTATGCAGAGAAGACGCCAACGTGTCGCACTTATCATTCATATCACATCATCAATCACATCATCGATCATATAATATCATAATATATCATATTTCCTGATCTGAGTCAGCTTCTCCAGCCGTATCTGGCCGTGCAAGACTTACACTGTCACATACTGTATGCAGAAGTATTATTTTAATTTGACGAAACACTCAACTCGAATGTAATTAAAGTCAGATCCACCCATGTCTTAGACGGGGCAGTGATATCATAGACTGTTAATGTACGAATTCAAACACTCGGTAGTTTATTATTTTTTTTACCAGCTGTTCTGTATTCACTTTGCAGGTGAAACAATGTGGCTTTCATCCTGGATTATGTGTTTAAATCATGGATGTTTAAAGTGTAACTTCTTCATATTAGTTTACTTTTCATTAATGAAGTATGACGCTGCGCTGACAATACGCTTATCCCTGTTTGTGATTGGTCAAATGTAGCTAACCCCGCCCCTTTCACGTGAACGCGCTTTCAGACGGACAGAGAAACCCTGGGTTGATTTACCGAGTTGATAACCAGCGTCGTAGGACCGCTTAGAGAGATCTCATTTGTTAGGATTAGTTAAGATAACTCAAACATATCCAGGGTCTGTTGAACTGGCTTCGTAGTACAGTTTACTGGTGGCTGTATAGCAGCGCTAATGTCAAAGACACAAACATTATACATTATATTTTAATTTTACCAGGATGCAGTGACAAAAATATTTGGGAGGCTTAGCCTTCCCTAGCCTACAGTACCCGACGCCCCTGCCTGAACTGTCTCAATAACAGTTGTTAGAAGACACAACATTGTAAAAAAAGAGGCATCAGCATTACAGAAAAAACACAAAACCTCTAAAAAAAACACATTTAAGAAAACACATAACAAATTTAAGAAATGGCTCATTGTATCTTTTACCATTTGTCATTAGCCTACAGCCGGTCATGACCACGCAAATTGTGTTATGTGGTTCCACTTGTTCCTCTGTGCTGTCAGATACTGTGATGAGATATGGACGGGTTGGTCTACATTTTGTATGAATACCTTAAAAAGCCTGTGACTGTAGCAGGTCATCTGTGAGGGCCGCACTGAGGTGGAAAACAAGCTCACCCTGGCCATGTGTATCTGGTATCTGCTATCAGAAAGAAAACATTTCAGCAGCATAATAAGCTTTTCTGTATCATTACAGAGGTAATATGTGTATGTAATGTTTTATTATCTGCCATATTAAACTCTTTATTATTCATTTATAGAGTCGTGCAGTGATGACATATTTGTTAGCGAAGGCAGAATTTAGCATCGCAAAGGCCCCCTTAACAAAAAGCAATGGGATTTTTTTCAAATGGATTTTTCCATCCATTTGAAATATTGCAGAAAACAAACTCAAATGTTTTGTTTAGCAGGATAATCTTCACATATCAACACCACTTTCAAGACTTTTGAAGCTTAATAAAAAGCTAACGTTAGGCTATTAAGGAACTAAATCACGGTCACATGGCTGTGGCGGTCACCCCCGCTAAGCTAAAGGCAACTATTGTGTGGTATTCCTATTTAGTTACTGTTTTTAAAACACATAACAGCTTCCAACATTCACAAGTGGGATGTCTACTGACATACAGATGTAGCACTCTAGAATGGACTCCACCCAACGGATTCCAGCCAAAAACCCAGTGGATCCCAGTGGCTGGAAATGTAAAGCCCTCCCACTATTTCCTGAGAGGGCGTTCAGGATTGAGATGGCGCTTCATTCACAAATACACAAAGACATGGGTGAACTTTGGTCTTCAGTGTATTTGCAGCTCTGCAGTTGTGTTTGCTGAAGAGCATTTAAACACATATTTGTTATGGTTTTCACAGGCTACTATAACGAAAAAACATCAATATTCTAGATCAAATAAAGTAACTAATCTTATTATCTTAATTGTAATTCAATAATATATAGTCTTTATATTAGGGCTTTCAAGTTAACGCGTTAATAATTATTTTAACACGATTAACGCATGTGCATATTTTGTCCTCGGCCGCCCCGTAGTTTCAGAGCGCATCGAGTTTAAAATACCATCTACAATCCAAGCACACTGCTGATGCCGACAGCCCCGCTCCTGCCGCCCGCTTGTGGCAGACCATACTTCGTTTAATGGGTGGCGACAGCTTGCAGGCCAATTCACATTGTGGAGGATGAGGGGCTGCGTGATAGAATTCGGGTCGCATCCAATGACTGCACTTATGAATTGCCTTCTAGAGCCACCATTGTGTAGAAAATACACAACTTGTATGAAGTCCAAAAAGCGAAAGTAGAGGACGATTTAAGAAAGACTCACCGGAGACTATTGGACTTCACTCAGTAACCTCTGGGTCACAGCGCATTATTCTGACCCACAGTGGGAACTTCAGTCTCATGCTTTGACGGTTATGAAAACAGAGGAGTGGCATTTTGCCGACACACACACACACTTTGTATTGTATTATTGTATTGTATGAGAGGTTCCAGGTTGAATTGAGACAAATATTTGTAATGTTTAGAGGTTGTTGTATTTAATATTCATGAGAATATTTGTCATTGTTCCAATGATAATAAACAAACATTTGCTTAAAGCATATTTGTCCACTCATATGTTGATAAGAGTATTCAAAACATGAAAAATATCCCTCTAAGGTACATTTAGAACAGATACAAAATGTCGCGATTAACTATGGACAATCATGCGATTAATCGCGATTAAATATTTTAATCGACTGACAGCCCTACTTTATAGATTAAATAATCATAATTATAATGTAAATGTTTACACTTCTTTATTTTTGACTACATACTTTTAACTTTACAATAGTTTTCTTTAATATGCAGTATATTTTTTGTAATATTATTGTGGTGTTTTTACACAGTACAGTAGATCGAAGTAAATCAATTTATACATTAAGATAAGATAAGATGGACCTTTATTAATCCCTGTGGGGAAATGCAGTAGTTCAAACAGCAACAGGGTGAGAGTGAAAAACAGGACAGCACAGATTCACACAGATTAACTAAATCAAAAATAAGATCAGCGATTAAAATAATAATGAGAAACTATGAAATAAAAAATTAATACAATTAAAATTAAAATGTAATGATCATATCATATATTATAATGTATTGTATTATTAAGTAATATCATACATTAACCCCATTATAGCAGATGCCACATTGAATGGATGAACACATTTATGCATCAATAATTACAACGGAGTATTTCTAAATATAAGTTGTAAAAAATACTTATATGTATTTAATACTAATAACATAATGATTAATTTTACTTTCAGATGATAATACTTTTCACTTGGGCAATTGACAATTTTGAATGCAGGACATTTACTTCTAACACGTATTTTTACCTAGGTAAATAATCTGAATACTTCTTCCACCTCTGATTTTGGACCCCGTCACTGTTTTTAAAACTTTTATTAAATGTTTGATATTTCCAGAGACCCTTTCAGACCGGCAATGCTGCCCTGCATGTGTTGATCACCTTAAGGGGGGCTGTCGAGCCTACAGTATTTAATTTGTATTAAAGCCAGACCATTTTTAAATATAACTGTCTGATGTTGTCATTGCACAACATTTGTGAATAAACTCAATTTGTGATTGTCATGGCAATGTCTGTCATTACTGGTGTCATTTCCTGGTTGCTAACAAATGCCATTGTAACACATGAACAGAACAGAATGGGCGAGCTGACCAATCAGAGCGCACAGGGAGGGGGGGGGCAGGAGCTCTAACAAGCCGTTTAGGACAGCGTGAACACATATACCATACAGCAGGGGTGCCCAACCTTTTTTGAACCGAGAGCTACTTTTAAAGCTGCCAGTCTGCCGAGATCTACCAGTCCAAATAGAGAGGCGTAGCCATTACTGACAGCCTACTGCCAGGTAAATACACACTTCTACTTGTATAAAACTGACCTTTGTACGATTAATACTTCATAAAATACTGCAGATCCTTATCTTACCTCTTTCTAATCTACACATACAAGTAATTAACTGAAGTTACACAACAGTGTTGTTGATACAGAGTTGGAGTTATTCATTATTCACACGTCACTACAGTGGGTAATGTTTTCAAGAAACATTGAACAGTGCTGCCACATATGATACAGGGAAAAAAGAAAAGACTCTGAACCCTTTCTTTGCCATTATATAAAAATAGTGTTGCTACAAAAGTATAAATTAGGCTTACTAATAAGACAACTCAGATCTGAAGCTACTCAGGAATCTGCTGCAACAGTGCAATAAAAAAGACAAAATTAATAAAATCAAACCCTTTTTTTGTTGCATTTTATTAGAGTATAAAAATAAATGCCTTTAAAATAGGATGCAAGCAACACTAGTTTCTTAACCTGAATCGATAATAGACTATGATCAATTTAAGTTTGCATTCTTATACCATTTTGTACAATAATTATAATGAATAAGTTAAAACAAATTAAACTTACAGCTGATTAATAACGGTATCTAACTTGAGTTTTTATTATATCAAAAACCTGTTGAAATGCTACTGTTATTTTTACTGTTCCCAATAAGCGAGTCGGCAGCCTCCAGGAATGCTTCTTTCACAACTTCGCCGTCTTTGAAAGACTTCATGTGTTTCGCAAGAACGTGACTGACACGATAAGATGCTATGGAAGCAGCCTTGCTCTTGTTGTTGGGCTGGTGAAAATGGACTGCTGTGCATTTAGCGGTCCTTTCAGGCCCCTCCCCTTTTGGCAGCGTAGGGCAGAATTAGGAGGGAATTCCGTCTCTCGTAAATGACCCTTCTTCGATAAAGCCACGCTCGCATTGCAGATGAGACAGATGGACTTTGAATTGGAATAGATACAAAAATAATCATCCTCCCACTCGGAGTGAAAATTATATAGTTTGGGATTTTTTGCTTCTGCCATAATTGCGGTCTTGTGTGTGTGCGGACTGCTTGTATGAAGGTAGATATGGTGCAACATGTGAGAGCGTGTAAAACCTGATGTGAGCACTTGCAGAAAAAAAATCTGAGCTTGTGTGCTTACATTTACACTTGTATAAAATATCCACGTAACTGTAAACCAAATGTACACGTAACTGTGAACCAAATGTACACTTGTATAAAATATCCACGTAACTGTGAATCAAATGTACACTTGTAAAAAATATCCACGTAACTGTGAACCAAATTTGAAGTCACAGAAGAAGAAAAAAAGTTTTGTAGCTTCTAGAAAAAAAATGAACTTAGAGATGAAATGTTCACTTGCAGAAAAATACATATTTTTTAAATATATTTTCCATTACAACTACAACAGCAGTATAAATCGACGAATCTGCGGTCTTGACTTTTGCTACACTTCTTGCGATAAATGTGTCGCAAAAGTAATTTTCACCTGTAGATGTGGGGGGAGGGAAGGGGGGTTGGAGCGAAGGGTCGGAGCGAAGGGGCGGAGCGAAGGGGCGGAGCGAAGGGGCGGAGCTATCAGAACAACGAGGCTTGGGACAGTCACAGTCAGGTCGAACTGGATGACAGCGGGGCTAACTGTTCGCTAACAGTTCGTGTCGCTACCAGTCCGCTGACATGGCGCATCAATCAACGGTAAGTTTTGCCCATTACTTGCCCAGTATTACTTTGAATATTATTATTGTGATTGAGGATTAAATCCGCTTTGAAGACCACCGTTTTATATCGTGCAGTTTAGCGGCGAAATAACGTCAGTCAGCCAGCTAACGCTAGCTTTGTTGAGTTTATGCTAGCTAAACAAGTAGTGGTTGTAGTCTACAGCAGTGATTAATATATTATAGCCTACTGCTTTGGCACTAACGGTTGATAACCGTTTATGAAAATAAAACCAATTGAACTGTACTGAAATAATGACAAGTTTTATAATTGTCTTGGGCTCCTGCTGTGCTTTAAAAGCCTTTGTAAATTATCCATGCTATTTTCTATTTAGCTAACGTCGAAGTAGTGTATGTGAAATCAACCTCACAATAAGATGTGTGTATATTACAATTATTAATGTCATATTTCAAGATGATTACTTAGATATTACAATATGGTTGGTTGAGCTGGAGTTCATTATCGAGCTTACACGTTAACGTCACAGTCATCTGAAGAACGAACCCAAACCTTGTTGTTTTTATTAATTGCATTACAAATTGATATCAAATAAACAGTAAGCATTGGTAACACAACTTCCAAAGTTACAGTAAAATAAAAAGGACCCTGACTCGGACAATACACAATCCAACATGTTCAACAGAAGAGAATCAGTTATATTGTTTGTACACATGGTACTTTACATATGTATCTGTTTGTTTAAGGTGTCCAGGTGATGCAGACAGGCTGGACCAGAGAGTGAGAGACCGAACTGGACTCCTCACAGCAGTGAACTTCAGCACAGGTACAAAGACTCTTTTTTTCATACTGTACGAATCAAGAAAGATATTGGTTAAATAAATGAAGTATTGACTTGAATACACTGATATACATTCCATTAAACAATACTAAATACTAGATCACCTACACATCAGTTAAGTTGAGGGTTTTTTCCATGCAAAAAGTCACATTTAGATGTTAACAAGCAATATGACTTTGTCAGCTTTCTAATTTAATGTATTGAAGGCAAAGATATTTAACACATAGTGAGAACTGCTACTATTTATCTCTCAATATTGTCTGTAAAAAACGTGGTAAAAGTTATTCTTTCAGTGAGACAACAGAGCAAGCTTCTACAGTTGCACTACATTTTGATAATAACATATATTTCAATGTTGATGAATTTCATACTGTTCATTCATAATCTGATTACAATTAAAAAATAATTATATCAACAGTCCCATAACACACAAACACACCTCTTTCATAAATAACACACTTGTTCTGCAATAATGTTTTATGTTTCCTGTAATTGTTGTTAGGAAAGGACATCTTCTCCTTCTGAGGGTCAAGAAGAACATCCAAGAGGAACATTAAAAGCTGATGTTATGAGATGTTAAGACCAGTACAGGACATTCACTAAGAAACTACTTTTATTGTGAAAACAAAGATCTGCACACCGAATATTTTTGTAGTCTATCAGGACCATCATTTGTTTGTGACGCTGCCTGCACCTCAGAGAAGGGTGGTTATAGTCAGGCTTATAAAGTGTGGCGAAAAACATAGTCAGCTGATCGAATGCACCTATTTCCACATCTACACTCCATCAGCTGATTATTTCTATTTGCCTCACTTTATGAGCTTCACATCACCTGTGCCTTGTACCCATAGGCGGCGCGTGAGGCTCAGGTTTGGGAAGGCTAAATAACTTTTTTTACCTGACGCTGCCCGCCTCCAGCGTCTATAGGAAAGAGATCAACTCAGTGTGCGGAGTTTAAATCTCTCAAGTCATATTACAGGATAAAGGAAATATGCAGAGAAGACGCCAACGTGTCGGACTTATCATTCATATCACATCATCAATCAGATCATCGATCATATAATATCATAATATATCATATATTTCCTTATCTGAGTCAGCTTCTCCAGCCGTATCTGGCCGTGCAACACTTACAGCAGGGGTACTCAAATACAAATCTTAAAGGTCCAAAATAAATGTTTCAATAAGACAAAGGTCCGTTTATTACGGTCATTCAAACTTTCAAACAATTGCAACAAGATTCTTAACACGAGGTTGCAAAAACAAAAAAAATCTGTATGCAGCCGTTTTCATTGTTATTGTGTCTGTGCTTGATCCCTCAGAGTCGCAGTGTAAGAGCTGCAGTTATGAATAAAGGCAGCTCTACTCTTTTTCATTCAGCATTCCCATTATTGCTTTATAAATGTCTTGCCCCCTTGTGTGTCCACTGAGGTTCGTCAAGCCATTCACAGCTTCAACAAACCCCCCCTTTGCCTCGTCATAAAAACTCACAAACACCAGCAACTGAGCATTGTCAGTGGTGTCAGTGGACTCACCCACAGCTAAGGAAATGCACTGCATTTTTTATTCCATCACAAAGCTGATGAATCAAATCACCAGCCAGTATTTATGTTCTTCTGGTTGCTGTGGAATCTGAGAGGGGATTTGCTTGATTTGACCTGTTATTTCCTCTTTTTGTTTGCCTTCAACATGGTCTCCATCACTTCAGTCATGCATTCTTTTATACTGCAGTTATTATCCAGTGGAATGTCCTTACCTACTGGCCTAGTTAAATCAAAGTGGTTACTTCTTTTTGGCTGGGCAGTGTAGTTTGTTTTACACACCGTCTTATTTGACTTTCTCAGGACTTAAACTGTTTTTTGGGGGCAGACCCCCTCAAAGAAAAAAATATATTTACACACGTAAGGTCATCATCTTAATAGTTTTGTATGCTCATCCGTGAGCAGAGCATCAAGTTGACGTGTATTACAGCTGAATGCGGCGATTACCATTTTGTTCAGCAAAACGCCTCACAAACGTATTAAGATCAACAGCTTTAGTGCGTTTTCATTCAATGCTGAGTACAGCCACACTGACAGTCTCTTCTCTGTCAGTGTAGACCGCAAATACCTCATTCCTTCAGTGCTTGGGTCCGAATGCTTTTCGTTTTGCGCCGTCCCGTTCAAATGAAATCATATGTCCACGCTCGCGCCAGGACCGGGGGAGGGGTTACATGACATGCATCTTGTGCTGCATTCACTTGCACTCGGACATTAGAGATTTTCTTTCATAAATGTCCGATGAGCCACAACTTTTCTTTCAAAAACAAAGCTGCCAACTGGGGTGGCAGCTGGGGTGGCAAGGCCTATTTTTAGGGTGTCAGTTGCCACCCCGGTAGGTGAAACTAGGCTACTAGCTACAGTACAGATGGAACTAGATGAGCTGTTAACTCTCGATCTGAATTTTTTTTTTTTTTAAACTCTCGCTCTGACTCAGACAGGTTGAAAGAGACGAGACACACATTTTTCCCACCCGCATTCCGCGAAGACCCGCCCTACTGTGCCTCTGATTCGCAGACTGTTGGTGGGGGGAAAAAACGCTGACGGGATGCTGAATGTGATTGGACCAATGCGTTGACAGACACACACAGACAGTGGAACAGGACATGCAGAGCGCTATTTGCAGTCTATGAACATAGCGGATCATTTTGACTCGTTGCGTTGTGGCGATGTCTCGCAGATAACACAGATAATACAGATAATACATAACAAAAGTATAATTTGCTCAGAGTCCAGAGACAGTTGTGGTTCGGTCCGGATCCGGACCGGAGTCCGTACTTTGAGGATGCCTGACTTACAGTGTCAATACTGTATGCAGAAGTATTATTTTAAGCAACACATTATGTTGACGAAACACTCGAGTCAAATGTAATTAAAGTCAGATCCACTCGTGTCTTAGATGAGGCAGTGTTATCATAAAACTATACGCTTTCAAACACTCGGTAGGCCTAGGTATTTTTTAACCAGTTGTTCTGTATTCACCTTGCAGGTTCAACACTGTGGCTTGTATCCTGGATTATATGTTTAAGTCATGGATGTTTAAAGTTCATATGTGTCTAATATTAGTTTACTTTTCATTAATGAAGTATGACGCTGCGTTGTCAGTACACTTGTCCCTGTTTGTGATTGGTCAAATGTAGCTAACCCCGCCCCCGTGAACGCGCTCTCAGCTGGTGAGAGGAACCATGGCTTGATTTACCGAGTTGATAACCAGCGTCGTAGGACCGCTTAGCGAGATCTCGTTTTTTAGTTGTTGTTAGTTTGTTTGCTACTCAAACATATCCAGGGTCTGTTGAATTGGCTTCCTAGTACAGGGCACAGGTGGCAAGCAGCACTAATGTCAAAGACACAGACATTATACATTATATTTGTATTTTACCAGGATGCAGTGACACAAATATTTGGGAAGGCTTAGCCTTCCCTAGCCTACAGCACCCGCCGCCCCTGCTTGTACCGCAGAGTTTGCAATGTCACAAATAAATGGGGCCATTATTCAGTCAGATGTGAATGTGTAATCTAACATTTTCAGTAAGAATAATGGACAAAAGGAGTGCAAATACAAATACAATTTATTGAAATGTGAACCAAAAGTTAATCAAATGTTTTAAATAAATAGCACATATGGACAGAAGGTGTAAACCTATTAAATGTATAAGTAAACACATTTAGTCAAATAACGTGACAGACTAGGCCTGTGCAGTTGGTATGAGCTGTGCCCAGCATGGGCTCCTCCATCAGGCCTGGTCCTCCTCGCTGAGGAAAGACCCTCAGTCCTCTCCAAACCAACAGACAGGACGTCCATCACACGGAGGTTTCTCCCTGAAGTCTCTGCAGCCCTCTGGACACCACGCTGTCTCAATCCGTCCACACTGAATATGAGAGGGGGAAAATGAAAATAATAAATGCTTTAGACAATGAGAAATATAAAGTTGACTGTTGAGTTGCTCAGTTTTTTTAGATTGTCAATACTATTACTGTGTAACTAATATCTCAGGTTAAGAGGCACCTTCAAATAAAGATTGGTCTTTAAATACATGTTGTCTTTTGAATTGTTTGTCTAAAGTCAAGGATCTAGAACTGGTACTTAGTTTTAATGATACAGTCTGGTTATTATGCTGTTTAGAGGAGGCATCACAGGTAAGAGCACTAACTAGCTACCATCACATGTACCTTAGCTTGACTTAAATGTATTAAACGTATAGTTCAGTGATGGCAAAATATAAATAACTAATGTCATGCAAACATAATAATATTTGCTTGATTCCAGAGTTGAATTTAGCACAATTGCATACAAACGTTAAGGGATTTTAAGATTCTGAAGTCTTCGTTCTAAATAGAAAATAGCATGGATAATTTACAAAGGCTTTAAAAACACAGCAGGAGCCCAAGATAATTACAAAACTTGTCATTATTTCAGTACAGTTCAATTGGTTTTATTTTCATAAACGGTTATCAACCGTTAGTGCCAAAGCAGTAGGCTATAATATATTAATTACTGCTGTATAGACTACAACCACTACTTGTTTAGCTAGCATAAACTCAACAAAGCTATCGTTAGCTGGCTAACTGACGTTATTTTGCCGCTAAACTGCACGATATAAAACGGTGGTCTTCAAAGCAGATTTAATCCTCAATCACAATAATAATATTCAAAGTAATACTGGGCAAGTAATGGGCAAAATGTACCGTTGATTGATGCGCCATGTCAGCGGACTGGTAGCGACACGAACCGTTAGTCCCGCAGTCTCCAGTCACCCGAGCCTCGTCCTTCTGATAGCTCCGCCCCTTCGCTCCAACCCCCCTCCCTCCACCCACATCTACAGGTGAAAATTACTTTTGCGACACATTTATCGCAAGAAGTGTAGCAAAAGTCAAGACTGCAGATTCGTCGATTTATACTGCCACAGAGCAGATTCGTCAAGTTGTAATGACTGATTTGAGAGGTTGTAATAAATAAAGTTGCAGTTGTAATGGAAAATATATTTAAAAAATATGCATTTTTCATCACTAAGTTCATTTTTTTTCTACAAGCTACAAAACTTTTTTTTTTCTTCTGTGACTTCAAATTTGGTTCACAGTTACGTGGATATTTTTTACAAGTGTAAATTTGGTTCACAGTTACGTGGATATTTTATACAAGTGTAAATGTATGCACACAAGCTCAGATTTCTTTTCTGCAAGTGCTCACATCAGGTTTTCACGCTCTCGCATTTTGCACCATATCTACCTTCATAGCCTGCCACGTCCAGCCACTAACCCCTCGTCTGTGTTGCTCCGTGCTTCCACGCACACCAGCTCCAACCGGTAAACTCTCGCCAGCTCTGAATCCTCGGCTCATCTCGCCAGCGTACCTCCGTGCATCTCCGCACCTCCGCTGGTGAAAACCCTGGCCCAGGATTAAGTGGATATCTAATCCCTCTTTTTGTCTCCTGAAGGGTTTTTTTGGTTAATAAACCTTTTTTACCTCATAAACTCTCTTCCTGGTGTTCAGCATAGTGAGTTCAATCCTGTAAGCTCGTGGAGAGCATAACAATCAACACTACAGATAAAGCCAAAGCACCAATCTAAAAATAGAGCTATGCTATAGGCCTACTGCCCCATTCCCAGACCCATTTCCAGAAAGTGTCGGAGGACCAAGTTTGAGAGTGAATTTGAGCTAACAACAAACATTTGGTGCCGGAGTGTACCCTTAAAAAGCTCTTTGATCTTTGTCAGGCAGGGCATATAAGAGTGTTCCATGAGGTAAACGCCAGAGTCCACCCAGATTCCATAACAGAGAACAGCTGCCTGGTCAATACAGTTACAGAGGTCCTCTACCTGGACCAGGTATGCAATGGCAGTCCAATTTAAGGTCGTTAAAGTATGGCTTTACCATGACCGTAACAGCATCTACACTGATTGCCATCTTGGATTATGGGTCAGAGTGCTTCATTTTTCTTACAGCTGATGCTCAAAGGCTTGGTTTACATGTGCCTCCTGATGTCCTCAAGAAGTTCTTAAGAACAATTCAGAGACGACTAGACTCTCCATTTAGCAACTGTGTGGAGATACACCTCCATAATGCCCTTACTCCCTGTATTGAACTCAACATGTTAAATAAATACTTTCTATTACATTTCATAATATATGTATCACTGTCTTTGTGTCTTTTCTCTTTTTAAGAGCACACGTAGCGAAGGTTGGCAAAAGACCCAGTATGTGCTGCAACAAATGATTGAGAGTTTCAAAAGCTAGAAAGATATAGCTTTGTCACCAAGCTGGGTCCTGATCAGTGGTGACTCGTCATTAGGTCAGCAGAAAGTAATTAAAATAATAATTCCAAAAATATGAAAAAAATATATATCTTCAAATATATTTTAAGATCATGTTCAGTCATCTGTTTCGTCTGTACATTGCTGTTTGAGTCTGCGTTCTTGTAATTAGTGTCTACACTGTGCCTGTTGAGCGATGTGGGGCAAGTCCCTCTCTCTGCTGTCAAAATGAAGGAGTGCTACTGTAACATATGTTACTTAAGAGGTTTTAGATTGGCCAGTGTCCATGTGAAGTTATCGTCATCTCTCGGCGTGAAAAACTGTATTTCCTGTGTCGCCGTTTTAATAGTAACGGTTGCGGTTGCGGAAATGAGTATTCTCGTCACTGTCCAACACATTCTCACTACCAACTCGTCCTATTATGTCAGGATCCCTTGGCGTCACTATCAATGCAGTGATAGTGGTAGTCCCATTGACTTGCATAGAGCGACACCCCCTCCCCCTCTATCGGAACCATGGATAGCCAGCTATTTGTTTACATGTTCAAAAAAGCACCAGAAGCTTATATATAAACATCTAAGTTTTTCGTGTCCCACAACTTTTGTACATATAAAACGCCACTGGTCCTGATACAGTCGCCTAGGAAGAAGAATCATGGTGGTTTCAGGAGGAACCTTCACCTGTAAGTGAAAACATCACTGTGATAGTCCAGCAGGCCCACTTCATACCTGAAGACCACCTCTATAGACCAAACGACCTCCAGATATCTACTTGTGGCAGGGACTCTGGCTTGGTACTTCCATGTAGCCTGTGCTGTGCAAAGAACTGTCACAAACAGTGGCGGACTAGCCATCAGGACGTTCGGGACGAATCAAGATGGGCCCGTACTGAAGTGGGCCGGTCAGACGATGTGGGCCGGTCGGATAAGTCAAGTCGCTAGCCCCCCCCCCTTTTCGACAATTTACTAGCGGTATTTACTTGCGGTATCGAGGTGGGCCGGTCGGATAAGTCACTAGCATCTGATCTGGTTTGGACCTGCCTTCCAATCCACAGGGATGGACTGCTTTGGACCATTTCAGGTCCAGTGTTGGGTGTAACGCGTTACAAAAGTAACGCAGTTACAGTAATATATTACTTTTACTTCGTAATGGCAAAAAGTAACGCATTACTAATGAAATGTGGGTAATATATTACCCGTTACAATGCTCAGTAACGCAGTTACAACACATTTTAACCCGAAATGAAATGGTGTTTTGTTTTTTAAGAATGTACTAACATAGCGAGACATTCCGACACCAGAGACAAATTGTGCGGGTAGATTAGTAAACCTGGTGTGTTTACCCTTTAGGCTTCGCGTCGGGATCTTCGGGGCAGTTGAATGTTATGCAACCTCTATTCAAAAAAGATAACAGAGCGAAAAATACAAACAACAAATTGTGTCAGGTGCGCGTGTAATTAAATATGTAACTCGTAATATAGAAGTGTATTACTATTATAAGATATTTCTTTGTCATTTTAAGGTAAGCAATATCCACAAACTCAAAATATCCAATGTTGAAACAAAAGTAAATAAATATGTTCTCATTAAATTCCTAACTTACTATATTGTAAACATCTACAGTTGACAATATCATTAAAAAAATAACAATCATAGAAAGTGGAGAAATCTCTGCATGGAGGACCAAGGTTTAAAAACACACACTGTTATTTACTCAACAATAAGTCACAGTTATCCTTGTTTTATTTTATGTGTTCTGTTGCTGTGTTTTTTTTCCATTGGTCAATATACAGTAATAAACCTTAGTTTTACAGTATAATGTATGGTTTACGGATTGTGGCCGACAGCCAGAGCTACGGCACTTGAAATAGAATTCCGCCAAAACACGGCAGACAAGTCAGGCATGTTTGGAATGAGTCCACAACACTCCTGATTGGTTCATATAAATGTAATCGAAGAAACCTGCCAATGAGAACTGTCCGCGCCTGTCGTTCACATTTGAAACATCTACGTCAGTTTGAGTGTAACGGTTCACAGAAGTCACGGTTCGGTTCGTACCTCGGTTTGGGGGTCACGGTTCGGTACGGTAAAATAAATACAATGATAAATATAAAACAAAATACAATCTGTACCTTTAGGAG
>JAMFTG010001731.1:0-44130 GCA_023974075.1 Chaenocephalus aceratus
TTGTGGCGGCAGCACGCGCCACTTACAGGCCTGGCATATGTAACTACAGCATTTCCAGCGGTCTAGTGTGCACGGACACGTTAATGAATCAAATGCGTGTGAATGCGTTTTACTGTATGCGTCCTCGTGGGGCCGGGGTCTAAGCCAAAACTATATCCGGTCACAGAGATCTGCTATTTTAAAGTAAGGTCAACACATATCGACCCTAAATATAGTCTATATTAAGACGAGAAAAGTCTTAACCATATATATCGTTTTTTGTAAACGTATGACAAATGTGTGAGGGTGATGACGTCAGAGCATCGTCCTCTGTTGCCGGGCTTGGCCCCGGACAGCCCCAGCCCAATGTAACCCTGGGTATTTGTGAGGGAGCTCCTATATGGCATTACCCCGCTGAAGCTCATCAAAAGTTTAATATATTTCATAGTTCAAAGTTTGTCAATTGTTGGTTTATTGGTCAAATACTGTTTGTACTGGTTTCTGATGGTTTTACTGGAATGAAAGAGCACAGAGTACAGAAGCAACAAAGCAGCATGCTGCATTAAACCTGACCTTCACAGAGAGGTTGAAGTTCATGTGGAGAGGAGGCTTCAGTAGTCTGTCTGCACTCTGTTTAGTTGTGCTATCTTACAATCAATATAGTAAATGTGAGGTAAAGTGTGTCGCCAATGTAACCGGTTAGAACTCCAAGTTGCGATGAGGGTCTTAACATGTATGGAAAGGTCTTAAAAAAGGTCTTACATTTGACTTCAGGATTCCTGCATATACCCTGTAATAAGACGACTCAGATCTGAAGCTACTCAGGAATCTGCTGCCAAAGTGCAATAAAAAAGACAACATTAATAGAATCAAACCCTTTTTTGTTGCTTTTTATTAGAGTATAAAAGAAATGCCTTTAAAATAGGATGCAAGCAGCACTAGTTTCTGAACCTGAATTGATGATAGACTATAATCAATTTAAACAGATCAGATCTTAATGTTTGCATTCTATACCATTTTGTGCAATAATTATAATGAATAAGTTCAAACAAACTAAAACTTACAGTTGATTAATAACGGTATCTAACTTGAGTTTTTATTATATCAAAAACCTGTTGAAATGCTTCTGTTATTTTTACTGTCCCCCAAAAGCGCGTCGGCAGCCTCCAGGAATGCTTCTTTCACGACTTCGCCGTCTTTGAAAGACTTCATGTGTTTCGCAAGAACGTGACTGACACGATAAGATGCTCTGGAGCAGCCTTGCTCTTGTTGTTGGGCTGGTGGAAATGGACTGCTGTGCATTTAGCTGTCCTCTCAGGCCCCTCCCCTTTTGGAGCGTAGGGCAGAAATTAGGAGGGAATTCCGTCTCGTAGCGTTTGTGCACTGTTTTGAAATGCCGCTCCTAAATTACCCTTCTTCGATAAAGCCACGCTCGCATTGCAGACGAGAGACAGATGGACTTTGTATTGGAATAGATACAAAAATAATCATCCTCCCACTCGGAGTGAAAATTATATATTTTGGGCTTTTTTTGCTTCTGCCATAATTGCGGTCTTGTGTGTGTGCGGACTGTGACTCCTGTTGACACGGACAACGTCAGCGAAATGGCGCCCACTGCCCACAAGCCACGCCCCGACACAACACCGGCCAATCACAAAGCTTTGATGCGTTCAAGTGCATTATTCTGGCACAGGAAGATTATGTTACAGGACATTAACGATAAAACAGAATATTGTTGTTTCTATTTTAGACACACCTCGCGATCGATTGGGAATCTCCCCGATCGCGATCAACTGGTTGGGCACCCCTGATGTATATAGTCAATGTGAGGTAAAGTGTGTCGCCAATGTAACCGGTTAAATCTCGAAGAGGCGATGAGGTCTTAAAAGGTCTTGCATTTGACTTCAGGATTCCTGCATACCCCCTGTTATATAACTAAACTGTAGCGACTGTACGAATGACCATAAAGCATTGAAACTTGAAACTAATGATATAATCGTTTCTCGATGTGTATGTTTCCAGATGGAGGAGGAGGCCGAGCGCAGACGGCAGCCGCCTCTCAAACTCGAACCGGAGGAGGACATCGTTCCACCGGGAGAAATCTCACCGTGACCGGGATCGTGACCGGGAGAAGAGAAGCTCTGGGAGAAGAGAAGAAGAGCCGATTCCCCGTGCCCCCCCGCAGCAGCAGCAGCCGCCGCCGCAGCAGCAGCAGCCGCCGCCGCAGCAACAGCAGCCGCAGTCGGACGACGATGATGATGAAGAAGAGGAGGCGGCGATGGAGGAAGACTTCCCCGACGCTGAAGACTCACAGGAGGCCGAAGAACCGCCGCAGATTAAACCCGTCATGAGGCCCATCACCACGGCGCCCTCTGTGTCCTCCGGCAGCGGGGACGCCACCCCCAACTCGCCCGGCAACGAGTCCCCCTGCGGCATCATCATCCCGGGGGAAAACTCTCCGGAGGCGCAGCCCCCCGAGGAGCTGCGGCCCAAGATAGGCGCAGTCTCAAACTGGGTGAGTGCAGAGGTAACATATAAGGGGAGGGGGTCATCGACTGTTTGATTCAAAGTGGTTCTGGATTCAGTCATTTCAGGGTGCTAATAAGGACTGTGGCAGATGATGGCATGAGAGCAGAGGAAAGTGGGTATACGATAAGATGATGAGGCTATGAATGATATCTGAGAATGTGTAGAAACGAGGGCTGCATGATTTGGGGAAATTTAATTGCGATTTTTCTGACAGATATTGCGGGTTACCTTGTTGCTGATTGGCTAATGGCTACACAAGTCAAAACCATCGTTATGACATCATCAAGTGGCCAAAATCTGATCAGCTTATTTTCAGACAGGTTTTTATAGAAATGGATCAAAAAGAGAGAGAATCTTTGTTCCTGAAACTTTCAGTCTCTTTCCACAGAGGGGACACATGTGATGTAGAAGAGGACATGAAGAAGAGGGGACACATGTTGATGTAGAAGAGACATGAAGAAGAGGGGACACATGTTGATGTAGAAGAGACATGAAGAAGAGGGGGACACATGTTGATGTAGAAGAGACATGGAGAAGAGGGGACACATGTTGATGTAGAAGAGACATGAAGAAGAGGGGACACATCTGATGTAGAAGAGACATGAAGAAGAGGGACACATGTTGATGTAGAAGAGACATGGAGAAGAGGGGACACATGTTGATGGAGAAGAGGGGACACATGTTGATGTAGAGGGGACACATGTTGATGTAGAAGAGACAGGAAGAAGAGGGGACACATGTTGATGTAGAAGAGGGGACACATGTTGATGTAGAGGGGACACATGTTGATGTAGAAGAGACAGGAAGAAGAGGGGACACATGTTGATGTAGAAGAGGCATGAAGAAGAGGGGACACATGTTGATGTAGAAGAGACATGAAGAAGAGGGGACACATGTTGATGTAGAAGAGACATGAAGAAGAGGGGACACATGGTGATGCAGAAGAGACATGAAGAAGAGGGGACACATGTTGATGTAGAAGAGTCATGAAGAAGAGGGGACACATGTTGATGTAGAAGAGACATGAAGAAGAGGGGGACACATGTTGATAACCGGTGGTCTTTAACACTGCGGTGGTTTCTCCCCCAGGCGCCACCAGCAGCCCCAGCCAGCCGAACGTGGGGAAGCGGAAGAAGCTGACGACGGTGGAAAGTGTTTTCCAACAGGTTTGACGAGGAGGAGGCGGACGAGCAGCCGCGCAAAAGGAAACTGTTCCTCTGGATTACGGAGACGACGACAAGAGCCCTCGGGCTGGACGGGGCCGAGATGCCGGGGCCCAAAGGCGGCGTCAACACGGAGGAGAAACGGAAACACATCAAGAAGCCTCATCGAGAAAAATCCCCACTGCCAGACCGGAGCTGTTCTCCTACCCGCTGGACTGGCCATGGTCGACTCGGTAAACTCTCAGACCTTTAGGGTAGAGGTGCAGCGCCAAGTAGATCAGCGTCCTTTGTCACTCTCGCAGAGTACAGCGACATTCCAAGCATCACACATAACAGACGGTATAAGTATCATTTTGACGATACAAGCTTTTAATGTATAATATATATATATATATATAAGTGACTATACATCGGACCTATGATACATTGAACAGTACGCTTACCAAACAGAACAATACGGTCAAGGCGGGTAAACAAGTCGATAAGTACAATGTATTTAAAAGTCTTAAAGATTTCCACAATGCAGAATCAGAACTAGAACCAAGTCGTGTTACACACACAAGGAATTTGCTTTGGTGTTTATGGTGCGTACATCAAGACAGTGGTGGTGGTTCAAGGTTCAAGGCTTTTATTGTCACGTAGCATCGACTGCATGTATAGGTACAGTGTAGACGTGTCAATGAAGATCTCAGGTTACAGGCTCCTCCATAAAATAGAATAGAATAGAAATAGTGCAAGAATAGTCTATATACAAGTAATTGGAATATTGATATATATATATACGAGTTGCAAACAGATGAATGTTATGGATGTGCTTTCGAAGGTTCAGGTGTTTCACAAGTATGTGGGTTCGTCTCCCGAGGCTTGATGTCTCCCCTTCATCTCCCCTTTCACCGCTGTATCTCTTATGTAATGATAAAATATGTGCAGTCATAAAAAGCATGATTACACAATACCACACACAAGAACATAAAGACTTAAATTACATATACGTCTTCCTACAAAGATATTTTCCACCCGTTTGGTTTTAAGTTCATTTATATTCAACTGGATTCATGTTGATGTTTATTTTGTGCTTTTATTTTTAAAGTATGCGAGTGAAAAAAAGGTCCTTACATTGAGTGCACTTTGGGGAAAAGTGACTTATTTAATTGTCAATGATAATCCCAGCACACCGTTATATTCTAACGGCGTGACGGAAAGGGAATCGGCATTTCAGATTTAACAGAAAGTGCAATTTGGCCAATAAAACTGCAATCGATGCTAATTTTATGTTTTACAGTATTTTCCAATGTGTCTTTCTCCCTGCAGTCTCTGATGGATCGCCGCATTAAACCGTGGATCAATAAAAGATTATTGAATACATCGGAGAGGAGGAGGCGACGCTGGTGGAGTTTGTCTGCTCAAAGGTCTGTGATTATTTAGCTTAGTTGAAAGTACTTGTCCGCATTGCAGATATGTCAGGTATTGAATCGAAGAATATTTTAATATATCATTTGTACTTGTGTGTGTCTTGAAATGTGTTTCTCCCCCCCCAGGTGATGGCACACAGCACCCCTCAGGGTATTCTTGATGATGTTGCAATGGTAAGATAAACTACAGACACATTGACATTTTAATTAATCTTTTATGAAGTTTCATTTCAATGCCTTTCCTTATTTGGGGTCTACAGTTAATTTGTACTGGGGTTGTCGTCTGTTAACCCCTAGATGCCCGAGTGACCGGACCCTACACTCTTCCATAAGTGGGTCAAAAAGGGCCCGTATTAGAATGTGTTTTTATGCAATTTTGGTTAAGAAAAATCACTTGTATAATATTTAGTATTATATTTTGGTTCACAGTAGAAATAATTGATATTTAATTTTTCACTATTTATAATTAAAAAAAAAAAAATTACATTTAGAAAAAAAAAACTTTTTGAACATATCGATGCAAATGTCTCCGCTATTCTGAGACCCGTCACAGTATTCAGTCCCTTTTCAAAAACTCATCTCTTGTCTACTCATAGCCCCCCCCCCCAGCAAGCCATGCCGGTTGATCTAGTTTGATAGTCCTATACCCCCCCCACACTAACCTTCCCTTATATTGTAAAGCGATTTTGAGTCCTTGAAAAGCCCTATAAAATAACATTTATTATTATTATACTGACAGTTATCAGATCTTGCTGTGTACAATAATCTTCCTGAGAGGTGTCACGTGTGATGTAGTCTGTGTGTGCTACAGTGAATGTAGTCCTGGCAGCAACAGGGATAAGAATCAAAGGTTCCCATAGGAAATGCATGCGGGTCATTTTTGACCCACTTATGGAAGTTTGGGGTAGAAATACAAAAACTACAATTTCTTAAAATATATAACTTTCACGTCAGATTAATGTCAAATACGTATTGAGCTGCTGGATGTAAAGTGTGTGTCCCAACCTGTCTGGTGTGTCTTCAGGTTCTGGATGAAGAGGCAGAAGTGTTCATAGTGAAAATGTGGAGGCTGTTTGATTTACGAAACGGAGGCGAAGAAGAGCGGACTCGCGAAATAAAGACCGCTCGTCTCTCCGGCCGACTTCCTTTTTAAATCCCAGATCTGCTGCCCACAGACTGTAAACACATCACACCCTCCATCCCATCAGCAAGGAGCAGCCTTCTCTGTGTGTGTGTGTGTGTGTGTGTGTGTGTGAGTGTGTGTGGTGTGTGTGTGTAAGAGTGTGTGTCTTTGGAAGGGAGAGTGTCCGCTGTGGACAGAAAGGGATTGCTCAAACATACTGCATGATGAAACTTTGGTTGTGTTTTGTTCCTTTGTTGATGCTGTTTGAGGCAGGAGACAGTTTGCTACCCCCCCCCCCACACACACACACACACCACACACACACACACACACTTGGTTCTGCAACACGTTGGACTCTGCTTTGATTTACTGTCGTCCTGTTGAGGCTCCGTTGTGTGAACTGATAATAAATATGCTTTTTTTTAAGAAAGTGTTGTTGGTCTTTTCTTTTGCTTTGCATGACCAACCACAGTTTGACTCCCTTTTTAGTTTTCTCTATTAGAATATATCAAAAGTCTCTCTCCAGTGTCCGACTTTTTATAGAGAGCAATGATGAGCGATCCGTCATTTAGGGCTGGAACTATTGTTATTTTCATTTTGGCAATTATTTTCTTGACTGATGATTTTGTCGGGGAAATGTCCAAGTTTCTGAAAATCCTAAGTTTTTTAAAAGGCTTTGTTTCAGAAATAACAATTTCATTATTCATTTTTTCCCTTTATTCAAGAATATATATGAATATTAAACATTTTATACATAAAACATTGACATTAGTGGCAGGCACACAGTAACTTTTATTCATGTTTTTTTTTTCTTTTAAAGGTCCTCTATTATACTGTTTCTCATCCATATATCACAGGTCTCAGATATATACAGAGCCTGTCTCTGATTGGCTGAAACACCAAACAGATCATTGCAGCAATTACCCACAATCCCCTCTGTTTCAGCCCTGTTTCCAAAGTGCTGATTCTCTGTCTGTTACTTCAGATGGAAATAAGGAGCCCCTCCCCACGCCCCTCTGAGAGACATTTGGTTACAAAGAACTCAATGGAGCTCTAGAGGAGATTCAGGTGATAAGGGGGGGGGGGGGGTTACCTTGGTTGCTGATTGGCTAATGGCTACTCAAGACAACACAATCGTTATGACATCATAAAGTGGCCAAGATCAGCTCATTTCAGACAGGTTTTTATAGAAATGGATCAAAAAGAGAGAGAATCTTTGTTTCAGAGTCTCTTTCCACAGAGGGGACACATGTTGATGTAGAAGAGACATGGAGAAGAGGGGACACATGTTGATGTAGAAGAGACATGAAGAAGAGGGGACACGTGTTGATGTAGAAGAGACATGGAGAAGAGGGGACACATGTTGATGTAGAAGAGACATGAAGAAGAGGGGACACATGTTGATGTAGAAGAGACATGGAGAAGAGGGGACCATGTTGATGTAGAAGAGACATGAAGAAGAGGGGACACGTGTTGATGTAGAAGAGACATGAAGAAGAGGGGACACATGTTGATGTAGAAGAGACATGAAGAAGAGGGGACACATGTTGATGTAGAAGAGACATGAAGAAGAGGGGACACGTGTTGATGTAGAAGAGACATGAAGAAGAGGGGACACATGATGATGTAGAAGAGACATGAAGAAGAGGGGACACATGTTGATGTAGAAGAGACATGAAGAAGAGGGGACACATGATGATGTAGAAGAGACATGAAGAAGAGGGGACACATGTTGATGTAGAGGAGACATGAAGAAGAGGGGACACATGATGATGTAGAAGAGACATGAAGAAGAGGGGACACATGTTGATGTAGAAGAGACATGAAGAAGAGGGGACACATGATGATGTAGAAGAGACATGAAGAAGAGGGGACACATGTTGATGTAGAAGAGACATGAAGAAGAGGGGACACATGTTGATGTAGAAGAGACATGAAGAAGAGGGGACACATGATGATGTAGAAGAGACATGAAGAAGAGGGGACACATGATGATGTAGAAGAGACATGAAGAAGAGGGGACACATGTTGATGTAGAGGAGAATGAAGAAGAGGGACACATGATGATGTAGAAGAGACATGAAGAGAGGGGACACATGTTGATGTAGAAGAGACATGAAGAAGAGGGGACACATGATGATGTAGAAGAGACATGAAGAAGAGGGGACACATGTTGATGTAGAAGAGACATAAGAAGAGGGGACACATGTTGATGTAGAAGAGACATGAAGAAGAGGGGACACATGATGATGTAGAAGAGACATGAAGAAGAGGGGACACATGATGATGTAGAAGAGGACATGGAGAAGAGGGGACACATGTTGATGTAGAAGAGACATGAAGAAGAGGGGACACATGTTGATGTAGAAGAGACATGAAGAAGAGGGGACACATGATGATGTAGAAGAGACATGAAGAAGAGGGGACACATGTTGATGTAGAAGAGACATGAAGAAGAGGGACACATGATGATGTAGAAGAGACATGAAGAAGAGGGGACACATGTTGATGTAGAAGAGACATGAAGAAGAGGGGACACATGTTGATGTAGAAGAGACATGAAGAAGAGGGGACACATGATGATGTAGAAGAGACATGAAGAAGAGGGGACACATGTTGATGTAGAAGAGACATGAAGAAGAGGGGACACATGTTGATGTAGAAGAGACATGAAGAAGAGGGGACACATGATGATGTAGAAGAGACATGAAGAAGAGGGGACACATGTTGATGTAGAGGAGACATGAAGAGGGGACACATGATGATGTAGAAGAGACATGAAGAAGAGGGGACACATGATGATGTAGAAGAGACATGAAGAAGAGGGGACACATGTTGATGTAGAAGAGACATGAAGAAGAGGGGACACAATGTTGATGTAGAAGAGACATGAAGAAGAGGGGACACATGATGATGTAGAAGAGACATGAAGAAGAGGGGACACATGATGATGTAGAAGAGACATGAAGAAGAGGGGACACATGTTGATGTAGAAGAGACATGAAGAAGAGGGGACACATGTTGATGTAGAAGAGACATGAAGAAGAGGGGACACATGATTGATGTAGAAGAGGACATGAAGAAGAGGGGACACATGATTGATGTAGAAGAGACATGAGAAGAGGGGACACATGTTGATGTAGAAGAGACATGAAGAAGAGGGGACACATGTTGATGTAGAAGAGACATGAAGAAGAGGGGACACATGTGATGTAGAAGAGACATGAAGAAGAGGGGACACATGATGATGTAGAAGAGACATGAAGAAGAGGGGACACATGATGATGTAGAAGAGACATGAAGAAGAGGGGACACATGTTGATGTAGAAGAGACATGAAGAAGAGGGGACACATGATGATGTAGAAGAGACATGAAGAAGAGGGGACACATGTTGATGTAGAAGAGACATGAAGAAGAGGGACACATGTTGATGTAGAAGAGACATGAAGAAGAGGGGACACATGATGATGTAGAAGAGACATGAAGAAGAGGGGACACATGATGATGTAGAAGAGACATGAAGAAGTGGATTTTGCACAATAGGTGACCTTTAATGTGTATTTTATTATCTTTGCTTTTTAATGACTATATTTTAATTCCATTTTCTTATTGTGTTTCATTTTTTGTAGAGCACTTTGAATTGCCTTGTGTTGAAAGGTGCTATATAAATAAACTTGCCTTACACATAAAATATATAAAGAAAATAATAAAGAAATATAAAGAAATAGGGATAAAACAAAAGGTAACATTTCAAGTAAAGTAGGATTAGGGCCACATGAGAAGTTTTTTGGGGATTTGACCAAAAGTTTAAAATAATGTTAATTCTGAAGACAGAATTCTTCTTCATGTCTCTTCTACATCAACATGTGTCCCCTCTTCTTCATGTCTCTTCTACATCAACATGTGTCCCCTCTTCTTCATGTCTCTTCTACATCAACAGGTGTCCCCTCTTCTTCATGTCTCTTCCACATCAACATGTGTCCCCTCTTCTTCATGTCTCTTCTACATCAACATGTGTCCCCTCTTCTTCATGTCTCTTCTTCATCAACATGTGTCCCCTCTTCTTCATGTCTCTTCTACATCAACATGTGTCCCCTCTTCTTCATGTCTCTTCTACATCAACATGTGTCCCCTCTTCTTCATGTCTCTTCTTCATCAACATGTGTCCCCTCTTCTTCATGACTCTTCTACATCAACATGTGTCCCCTCTTCTTCATGTCTCTTCCACATCAACATGTGTCCCCTCTTCTTCATGTCTAATTCTACATCAACATGTGTCCCCTCTTCTTCATGTCTCTTCCACATCAACATGTGTCCCCTCTTCTTCATGTCTCTTCTACATCAACATGGTCCCCTCTTCTTCATGACTCTTCCACATCAACATGTGTCCCTCTTCTTCATGTCTCTTCTACATCAACATGTGTCCCCTCTTCTTCATGTCTCTTCTTCATCAACATGTGTCCCCTCTTCTTCATGTCTCTTCTTCATCAACATGTGTCCCCTCTTCTTCATGACTCTTCTACATCAACATGTGTCCCCTCTTCTTCATGTCTCTTCCACATCAACATGTGTCCCCTCTTCTTCATGACTCTTCTACATCAACATGTGTCCCCTCTTCTTCATGTCTCTTCTACATCAACATGTGTCCCCTCTCCTCCTCTTAAATCTGGATCACATCCTAAAAACTATTTCCTCAGCTGGCTCTACTCCTCTCCCGTATGATTAATCGCCTTTTGTATTTTTTCATATGTTAAAACATTTATTCTTGTGGATGTGACATTTCCCCAAAAATAAAAACATTTGTATTAAAAAAGATATATATTTGTATCAAATCCGCGCCTGTAAATTAAATGTGTTATTCACATTATCATTATGATGATTATCAGCCCTCCTGTGCCTTCCTCCAGTGAGGCTGAAACGTGGCAGGTTGAGCAGTCGCGTGTGACCCGGATGTTCTTCCAGCGGCTAACAACAGGATGTTCTGTTAGCCTGTCTGAGCTCCAGCTGCTGAACAATTCAGGAAGTTGCAATATTATCACCTTATTGTTACTGACAGCTAAATCTGGAGGACACTATGTGGAGTGTCGGATGTTTGCAAGTGAACGAGAACGTGTCGGGGATTCATAGTTTGTGAATTGTTGATACGGAGGCTAGTTAGCTTAGCACAGTTTAGCTTAGCTTAGTGTAACGTCTCTTTTAAGATAAACGTGTATGTTTAGCAGCTATCTGAATTTAGTCCAGATTACAGAGACGTTTATTAAATTAGCCACTATTGAGAAGCAACAGTTGCATCTCGTGCATGTGATTTAACCGTAAGGATTATTAGTGTTAAAGAGGTGGCGGTGGTTGTTGTTGGTTAGCCTAGCATTAGCATAAAGTGCAGTAATAATGGACGACTCAGCTCCATCAGCCTGCTGTCTCTCGCCATGTTGGTGGGATGTTATGTGGCAGGAACCATTCCTCTGGCTGTCAACTTCTCAGAGGTAAGTGTGCATACAAAGCTTTACAAAAAGTGGTTCTTAAAAGCTTGTTGTTGAGATAACTTTAACCACATTTGCACATTCACAGAGAGCAGAGGTGGAAAGTAACTAAGTAGATTTACTCAAGTACAATTTTGAGGTACTTTACTTTCCATTGAATGGTACTTTGTACTTCTACTCCACTACATATGTTAGGGTTTTAATTGTAGTATTTGACAATCATGTATTGTTAACTTACTTAAAAGATCTGAGTACTTTCTCCACCACTGACAGAGAGGTACAAGTTAATCTCTGTCAGTTGTGTGTTTGTCTTCGTCTGTCTTTTCATCAGGGACACTGATTGCATCATGAATAACAAATAACAGGACGATACAAAGGTCTCGAGATAGATAACACTGCTTTGAAATGATCACGGCTTTCGGGGGATGAATGTCATGTTAACTTTGACTGTAAAACACAATCATTGTTGAGAATTTAAAGAAGTTTATGCTGAATTATATTGTAAAACTATTATTTGTATTTTATTTGAACTGCAAAGGACACATTTTGGTGTCTTTTTCAGGTACAAAAAACTACAATGAATTAACAAATCCTGACTGTAGTTCCTCACAGATTACCCAGAAATGTTTCCCCATTTGATTATGTTTAGTCAAAGTCAACATAAAATATAGACATTAAGGAACCAAAAATCAAGCTTTACTTGCATTGTTTTTATTATTATTAATCATTATTGTTTTCCCTCGTGCATGTGGTTTATGGTATTTAAGGCACCTAGGTTTGTGCAAAAAGACAAGCATTTCTGCAAATAATGAATGCTTTGGGTTAGGGGTGGGCGATATTTAAGCAATAGCTCAGACAGGCCGTGGTATATGCTCATTATATCACGGCTAAGAACCAATCAGATTGCTTGATTTGACTTGTCCGTTTTATAATGAAAAATATATTATCACGATATTTTTCAAGCAGTATCACGATAGACGATATATATCACGAAATTTTTTCATGTCGGTTATTATGGTTATTTTTCAAGTTACTTAACAGTACAAGCACCTACAAGGTAACAGAAACTCAAACAAAAAGGAGTAACAAACCAAAATGGCATTTCAAGCTGGTTTTATTGAATGAATCCCTGAATGAACAATTCAACATTTTGATATGGCTTCAAGGCACAGTTTCTCAGTATAAGAATGAACTTTCTGAGGTAGCACGAGCAGTGAACATCAATAAACATGAAAAGGAGGGTAAAACATAACTAAGTAAACATAAAACATCAATGAGGAAAAGTCAGTGCCAAACAATTAAATGTAAACTTTAGACTTGAAGTGCAATAAAATACTTTAGCATAACTGAAGGGAAAAGTTTTTTTTTTTTTTTTATCACGATAGATACAATATCTCTGAAAAAGCGTATCGTGGAGACCTAATATCGTCATGACGATATATATCGTCATATGGCCCACCCCTACTTTGGGTTCAGAAAACAAAGGCATTTTTTCCCTTTTCTCTACGTTTGAACTGATAAAAAAGCACATAGTTTACAATGTGTTCTCGATGCAATAGTTACGAGTAATTTTCCGCCCTAAAGAACTTTTCTGGTGGTTTGAATCATGAGCTCTGTTAGATATCCGATGATCTGGTGTGTATAAACAGACATATTTGTGCTGATGTTTTGTGTGTGATGTGTGTGGTCTGTGTGTGTGTGCAGGAGAAGCTGAAGCTGGTCACGGTGCTGGGCGCCGGGCTGCTGTGTGGCACCGCGCTCGCTGTCATCATTCCTGAGGGCGTCCATGCGCTTTATGAAGAAATACTTGAAGGTAGAGTGAACAGATCCTGACTGTAGATCCTCACAGATTACCCAGAAATGTTTCCCCATTTGATTATGTTTTAGTCAAAGTCAACGTTATTGTCAATCTTCCAGTTTGTGTGTACAGACAAAGGGATCGAAATACCGTTTCCCACACTCCCGAATATAAAAACAAATGTATATAAAAATATCATGTATATCCTATATATAGAATCAAAGATGTGTACATGTGCACACATTAAGACCTAAATAAAAACACAATATTCAATATATACAAAATAACAGTCACTTCAATATTTGAGAATGTACATTATTGCCTGATTGTCCATAGCAGCGGAAAAAGTGTTTAAACCTAAAGTCCAATGAAAGACAGACTTGTACATCTGAACATAGACTATTCTGTTTATATGAGTCCTTTGCAAACTGATCGAAGGTCAGAAAGCTGTAAAGTTAAACATGATGACGTCTTTTTCTCTTACGCAGCAGTCCAGTTCAAACACAGATATTTGTTCTGTAATTATTTGCATTGTCTCTGAAGAAGCTACGTGGGTTTGTGACGCTCCTCTGGTTTTTACAACTCAAGTCCAAAGTCCGAACCTCTGAGGCGTTCAAATTCTGTCTTAGTCAATTAAAACACTAAGTAAGTGCTTCTATTGGCTCGCGCTCCAACACATTGTACGTGATAGGCTAAGGGGCGGGACATGTCACAGTAGAGACACCACATACTGATATACACCTGAACATCAGCAGGAGAGGACTCTTTAAAGTAGAGACACCACATACTGATATACACCTGAACATCAGCAGGAGAGGACTCTTTAAAGTAGAGACACTACATACTGATATACACCGAACATCAGCAGGAGAGGACTCTTTAAAGTAGAGACACCACATACTGATATACACCTGAACATCAGCAGGAGAGGACTCTTTAAAGTAGAGTCACTACATACTGAATACACCTGAACATCAGCAGAAGAGGACTCTTTAAAGTAGAGACACTACATACTGATATACACTGAACATCAGCAGGAGAGGACTCTTTAAAGTAGAGACACTACATACTGATATACACCTGAACATCAGCAGGAGAGGACTCTTTAAAGTAGAGACACTAGATACTGATATACACCTGACATCAGCAGGAGAGGACTCTTTAAAGTAGAGACACTGCATACTGATATACACCTGAACATCAGCAGGAGAGGACTCTTTAAAGTAGAGACACTGCATACTGATATACACCTGAACATCATCAGCAGGAGAGGACTCTTTAAAGTAGAGACACTACATACTGATATACACCTGAACATCAGCAGGAGAGGACTCTTTAAAGTAGAGACACTACATACTGATATGAACCTGAACATCAGCAGGAGAGGACTCTTTAAAGTAGAGACACTACATACTGATATACACCTGAACATCAGCAGGAGAGGACTCTTTAAAGTAGAGACACTACATACTGATATACACCTGAACATCAGCAGGAGAGGACTCTTTAAAGTAGAGACACTACATATTGATATGAACCTGAACATCAGCAGGAGAGGACTCTTTAAAGTAGAGACACTACATACTGATATACACCTGAACATCAGCAGGAGAGGACTCTTTAAAGTAGAGACACTACATACTGATATACACCTGGACATCAGCAGGAGAGGACTCTTTAAAGTAGAGACACTACATACTGATATACACCTGAACATCAGCAGGAGAGGACTCTTTAAAGTAGAGACACTACATACTGATATGAACCTGAACATCAGCAGGAGAGGACTCTTTAAAGTAGAGACACTACATACTGATATACACCTGAACATCAGCAGGAGAGGACTCTTTAAAGTAGAGACACTACATACTGATACACCTGAACATCAGCAGGAGAGGACTCTTTAAAGTAGAGACACTACATACTGATATACACCTGAACATCAGCAGGAGAGGACTCTTTAAAGTAGAGACACTACATACTGATATACACCTGAACATCAGCAGGAGAGGACTCTTTAAAGTAGAGACACTGCATACTGATATACACCTGAACATCAGCAGGAGAGGACTCTTTAAAGTAGAGACACTGCATACTGATATACACCTGAACATCAGCAGGAGAGGACTCTTTAAAGTAGAGACACTGCATACTGATATACACCTGAACATCAGCAGGAGAGGACTCTTTAAAGTAGAGACACTACATACTGATATACACCTGAACATCAGCAGGAGAGGACTCTTTAAAGTAGAGACACTACATACTGATATGAACCTGAACATCAGCAGGAGAGGACTCTTTAAAGTAGAGACACTACATACTGATATACACCTGAACATCAGCAGGAGAGGACTCTTTAAAGTAGAGACACTACATACTGATATACACCTGAACATCAGCAGGAGAGGACTCTTTAAAGTAGAGACACTACATATTGATATGAACCTGAACATCAGCAGGAGAGGACTCTTTAAAGTAGAGACACTACATACTGATATACACCTGACATCAGCAGGAGAGGACTCTTAAAGTAGAGACACTACATACTGATATACACCTGGACATCAGCAGGAGAGGACTCTTTAAAGTAGAGACACTACATACTGATATACACCTGAACATCAGCAGGAGAGGACTCTTTAAAGTAGAGACACTACATACTGATATGAACCTGAACATCAGCAGGAGAGGACTCTTTAAAGTAGAGACACTACATACTGATACACCTGAACATCAGCAGGAGAGGACTCTTTAAAGTAGAGACACTACATACTGATATACACCTGAACATCAGCAGGAGAGGACTCTTTAAAGTAGAGACACTACATACTGATATACACCTGAACATCAGCAGGAGAGGACTCTTTAAAGTAGAGACACTACATACTGATATACACCTGAACGTCAGCAGGAGAGGACTCTTTAAATAGAGGTTGCTGAGAATATTTAGTTTCCGTTGTATAGTTTCAGAAATATCACGATAGCATTCTCTGTAACCCGATGTGTTAAAGGGTTTTTCTTTAACTGTCCATGTGTCTCTTATTCTTCCCGCAGGAGCTCACCACAGCCACGGCCAGGCGGGCGTGGTGGAGGTGTCGGAGACGAAGGGGGAAGTGGACGTGAGTGCGGGGGGGAAGCACGAGCGCAGCCACGAGCAGCTGCACCGCCTGCATCGGAGTCTCTCTGGTGCTCGGCTTCGTCTTCATGCTGCTGGTCGACCAGATCGGCAGCGCGCACGTTCACAGCACCGAAGGTCAGTGAACACAACCGTAAAAACACACACACACACACACACACACACACACACACACACACACACCACACGTCTAGTGGGCGACACGGGTTCGGATTGCAATGGGGTATTTGTGAAATACCTATTGACCCGAATATAAGATTTTTTTTCTTTCTAGAAAAATAGGAGTCGTCTTATATTCGTGGTATAGACTTTTCGATGTAATTACTAGACTCTCCAGAAAAACGCGGGCTAAAATCCTTGATTATGCGATTAAACATGCCGGGGTTTATGTGATTTTATGCGGTGAAATTGCGGAAAGTTACGAAATATGCGAAATATCTTTTTTAGAATATTGGGCCGTCTTATTTATTCTCTCACACAACCTGCCACTAACGTTAAACCCCTTTACTATTCCATCAAACACATTCAATGTTTATTTATTGTAAAAGCAATTGGGCTATTTAATCACACTCTCTCTCACACACACACACACCACACACACACACACACACACACACACATACACACACACAGCTTCAATCGTGTAGGCTTCTCTCACCTCGTTTCTTGTAGTCCTCGAAAGGGTTTTGGAGGTCGTTGCCTCGGTGACCGTGAGTTGTTTGGCTTTCTTGTCCGCAGCAGCAGAAAGCAGTTTCCAATCTTTGAATGAATCAAAGTGGGTCGTCACCGTCGATGTTCTCTTATGCTCCAACACGCAGTTGCACGGGGTGCAGAATAGTTTCCTCCCACTTTCGTGCAAGACATCGGGGAACTGCTTTGCCCGGTCTTTAGCAGAAATGTTCGTCGGTAAATGAGATGGATTAGATTTTTTGATCTTGGTGTTTTCTCTCTCGTGTGAGCTCCACACGTTCCCTCTACGGTGCTGTTTACCTTCTGTGATGCGCGAGCTGATGACGTCTCATCGTCATCATCATCATCATCATCATCACTACTTCACGTCAAGACGAGTTCACTTTTTTTCCCCTCAACTTTGTGTGGAAAAATGCGGGGATTATGCGGCCTTTTAAAAATCTGCGCCATTTTGCTGATTATGCTGTAAATTCTGCGATCGCAGAATCGTGTTTTTCTGGAGGTCTAAATTACAGTCACAACAACAGATCGTGTTCCCCCAAGCCAGACACCGTCTTAACGGAACAGTACACAGCGACAGGAGAGAAAGAGATGGAGAGAAACAGCGACCAACTCCAACAAAGTGGATCAAAAGTCGGCAAGTTAATAAACAAGAGAGGCGAAGTTACGAGGCCAATTTTAAGATGATGGTAATCAACGAAGCAGAGCCATCGAATAACTGTCTAGCAGCAAAGAAATATGGTGTTACGTGGCGGCGTGTGGCGCAGTGGGTTGTGCGTTGGTGTTGGGTTCAGGGGGCCACAGGTTCAAGTGAGTATGGAAGTCGCTATGGATAAAAGCGTCTAACAAGTGACATGTCCAAAAAGACTGTCTTAAAAATGTAAGCAGTCAGAGAAAAGCATTCCACGGTCGGCAAAGGAGTAAGATGGAAAACAATGTGGTCTTCAAAAAGGTATTTTTTCCAAAAATGGGTCTTGAAAACGAGCGGTCGTCTTAAACTCGGGTCAACACGGTAATCGTAAGTAATGTGGATATAACGGCTAATGTTGGAACAGCTAAGTCGAGTACATTTGGGAGATGACATCACTTTGATATGATGCCGCCTTTGAAGCCTGGAAAAACAAAGTCTCGTCTCATCGTGATATCGATGTCATTTCAGTATCGCCCAGTCACAGTGACGGCAGCGTTATCCTGGGCGACATCAAGCGCTGATCTTCTCCCGAGGAAAGTGTTTTGGTCTAAACATTTCTCCACTCTCTCGACGCTTTTTTCAGAACAATGTGAGATCTCAACTGTTTTAGCAGCTGATGCTTCTCTGTCCTCATCCCGGGGGTCCGCGGGGTCTTAGAAAGGGTTAAAAGTTGATAAATCAATTTAGCGGAAATGAAGGCTATTAAAAAGTATTAAAGGGCATTTCCCAAGGTGTTACATTTTGTAGCTTGTTTTCAGTAAGTATATGAATGGTCCAGAGAGGTTGTTTCTACAGTGTGCCTGAATGTAGTCATGGCGTAGGTGTGTAGTGAGATTCTGTAGTTTATTGATGGCATCCCGTTGGGTTTGACGTCATCTGAACAGGACGTCGCACGCTCACTGCTTGATAGCACGAAGGTCCGTTTACGCCGGTTGCTAAGCAACATCGTTATGGGGAAATGCAAGTCTGCGTCCAAATGGTTGGACGATAAGGAGGAAGGACAATCAATACTGTATATAGTCAATGTGAGGTGAAGTGTGTTGCCAAGGTAACCGGTTACAACTCCAAGTGGCGACGAGGTCTTAAAATGTATGGAAAGGGTCTTAAAAAAGTTCTTGAAAGGTCTTACATCTGACTTCAGGATTCCTACATACCCGGTCATTATCACTTGGTACTACTTTTAATATGTGTATTTCTTAAACGTATAAAGCTGTCGTAGCTAATTTCTTCTGACTTTTTGTCCTTTCAGCTTTAGACCCAGAGGCAGCGAGGGCCTCCTCAAAGATCACCACCACCCTGGGGCTGGTGGTCCACGCGGCAGGTACTACGGCTATCTGGTTTTTTCTTTGAATTAAAAGAACATCACGTGCTCAGGGTACAGATGCTCTTCGAGGGGCGGGTAGTGCATGCGTCAGATTGAGTATGGGAACATTTATAATGTGGGTTTGAACATGAATTGTCCAAAATGATGATACTAGTTGTGTTAACAGCATCTTCATTAGTCTTAATCACAAACTGGACATGGAGACATGGAGAAGAGGGGACACATGTTGATGTAGAAGAGACATGAAGAAGAGGGGACACATGTTGATGTAGAAGAGACATGAAGAAGAGGGGACACATGTTGATGTAGAAGAGACATGAAGAAGAGGGGACACATGTTGATGTAGAAGAGACATGAAGAAGAGGGGACACATGTTGATGTAGAAGAGACATGAAGAAGAGGGGACACATGTTGATGTAGAAGAGACATGAAGAAGAGGGGACACATGTTGATGTAGAAGAGACATGAAGAAGAGGGGCACATGTTGATGTAGAAGAGACATGAAGAAGAGGGGACACATGTTGATGTAGAAGAGACATGAAGAAGAGGGGACACATGTTGATGTAGAAGAGACATGAAGAAGAGGGGACACATGTTGATGTAGAAGAGACATGAAGAAGAGGGGACACATGTTGATGTAGAAGAGACATGGAGAAGAGGGGACACATGTTGATGTAGAAGAGACATGAAGAAGAGGGGACACATGTTGATGTAGAAGAGACATGAAGAAGAGGGGACACATGTTGATGTAGAAGAGACATGAAGACGAGGGGACACATGTTGATGTAGAAGAGACATGAAGAAGAGGGGACACATGTTGATGTAGAGGAGACATGAAGAAGAGGGGACACATGTTGATGTAGAAGAGACATGAAGAAGAGGGGACACATGTTGATGTAGAAGAGACATGGAGAAGAGGGGACACATGTTGATGTAGAAGAGACATGAAGAAGAGGGGACACATGTTGATGTAGAAGAGACATGAGAAGAGGGGACACATGTTGATGTAGAAGAGACATGAAGAAGAGGGGACACATGTTGATGTAGAAGAGACATGAAGAAGAGGGACACATGTTGATGTAGAAGAGACATGAAGAAGAGGGGACACATGTTGATGAAGAAGAGACATGAAGAAGAGGGGACACATGTTGATGTAGAAGAGACATGAAGAAGAGGGGACACATGTTGATGTAGAAGAGACATGAAGAAGAGGGGACACATGTTGATGTAGAAGAGACATGAAGAAGAGGGGACACATGTTGATGTAGAAGAGACATGAAGAAGAGGGGACACATGTTGATGTAGAAGAGACATGAAGAAGAGGGGACACATGTTGATGTAGAAGAGACATGAAGAAGAGGGGACACATGTTGATGTAGAAGAGACGTGAAGAAGAAGGGACACATGTTGATGTAGAGAGACATGAAGAAGAGGGGACACATGTTGATGTAGAGAGACATGAAGAAGGGGGACACATGTATTGTTACGCTCTTAACCCAGTCTTAATTCCCCCATGTGTCTCCAGCTGACGGAGTGGCTCTCGGAGCGGCTGCCTCCACGTCTCAGACCAGCGTCCAGCTCATCGTGTTCGTAGCCATCATGCTGCACAAGGTGACTTTCCTACAGTCAAGAAAACCTTTATTTATTTATTCGTATTCCGAGGTGAAGCTTTGTCACAGCAGGAAAGAGCCGAAGACAGCTTAATGTTAACGAAGAAATCAACATTGCGTAACTTTATTGCAGCTGGAATTCAGACTTATGGTGTAGATTAAATGACTGCCAAGTATTTGATTATCAGTCATATTTTGTCATTTTATTCTTTTATTTATTTTTAATTACATTTTTTTATTTGCATTTTAAGAAGATATTCACAAAGCATACATGTAAGGGATAATGTGCAGTGATGCGGTCATTATTGGGAAAAGAACACCGACAGCTGATCAGGAGCCCGACGCGAAGCGGAGGGATCCTGATCGGCATGAAGGTGTTCGGTCACATTCTCAACAAGTAACGATATGACTCCCAATATTAATTGAAATGCTTTTTATGGATTTAGAAAATGATTTTATTGATTTAAAAAAGAGTTGTATTGATTTAAATTTACATGCACCCGCTAAGAAAAGTAGTCCGTTGTTACCGTTTGAACTAACGTAGCAACGGCAGGAACTGCTCGGATAGCGTTTTTGAGGAGCTTTTTGATTACGGATTTGAAAACATCGCTGCTTGCTTTAAAAGTAGCACAGTTCATTTTGTCAAACCTCGGGAAGTATCTAGATATCCCTGCCCTGATGCCAAAGGAACTGGCAACTAAATATGTGTCGCCGTTTGATGTCTATGTCTGGACCGTTGCGTAAAAAGGAGGGTTTCTGCCCGTTACTTCTCCGCTGTTTTTCTTGTCCCAGTCTGAAAAGCAAACTGCATGCAGTTTGCTTTTCAGACCAACTGTATACAGTTAAATCGACCGGACTTCTTTCTGCAGATGTGAGCGTCCTTAACAACGGTCAATAAATCCTTGACAGCGGTCTGTCTGTTCGGTATTAACAACGTGTCACGTGTTCTGAATTGACCAATCAGAATCGAGTATTCAACTAAGCCGTGTAATAAAACTAAATAAACACATATAGGTACATAGATTAACTACATAACAGATGACAAATCAAAAGAAATAATACAGTATTGATAATAATATTACAAATAAAAGAATGGATACAATATTAATACTCAGGTATAAATATTGTTCTATACTTGACCCATTTCCCCACCTCTCCAAAGATATGCTTTTGGTTTCTAATTCTCATCGTTGTTTTTCCATTACATAGATTTCATTTACTAATTATTCCTTTGTGAGTTCACTAAGTTTTACTAAGAACACATTTTGTCATTTTAATCAATTTTAATTTCAGCGTCACCTTTGTGGGAATAAGCTGCTTCCTTTGTCTTAGTGTCGTTAATGTAATATTGTTTAGGTTTTAGGCCGTTTGTCTGACAACATCAGCCATGTTTGAATGTTGTAGAAAAAGTTATCGGTACCGTAACTTATTTGTACTCATACTTGACAAATCAAAAGTATGATCTGCAGACTAATCGTGACGTGCAGCTCTTAAAGAGAAGATGGCTGCCGTCACCGTGTCATTGGCTTCTCTCCAACTCGGTGTTCGGTTACTTTTCGTCGTGTGCTTTTAACTTTGTCCGCAACATTTGTATTTAGTTGCACATCTCCTTTTTTCTTACTTCTATGTCCTTTATATATGTTGCCCTGTTGGAGGAGCCGGCTGTGACTGAAGTGTTTCGTTGCCGTAGCGACACTGTAGCCGCGCGAGCTACTGTGCTTAGCAGCAGTACATATTAAATGTTGAATCTCCTGCTCTGTACCTTCAGGCTCCGGCTGCTTTCGGCCTCGTCTCGTTCCTGATGCATGCCGGTCTGGAGAGGAACCGGATCCGGAGACATCTGCTGGTGTTCTCCCTCGCAGCGCCCGTCCTCGCCATGCTCACCTTCCTGGGCCTCAGCCAGGTAACTACTGAAATGTCTCTTCTACCTCAACATGTGTCCCCTCTTCTTCATGTCTCTTCTACATCAACATGTGTCCCCTCTTCTTCATGTCCTTTCTACATCACATGTGTCCCCTCTTCTTCATGTCTCTTCTACCTCAACATGTGTCCCCTCTTCTTCATGTCTCTTCTACATCAACATGTGTCCCCTCTTCTTCATGTTCTCTCTACATCAACATGTGTCCCCTCTTCTCCATGTCTCTTCTACATCAACATGTGTCCCCTCTTCTCCATGTCTCTTCTACATCAACATGTGTCCCCTCTTCTTCATGTCTCTTCTACATCAACACGTGTCCCCTCTTCTTCATGTCTCTTCTACATCAACATGTGTCCCCTTCTTCATCAACATGTGTCCCCTCTTCATGTCTCTTCTACATCAACATGTGTCCCCTCTTCTTCATGTCTCTTCTACACCAACATGTGTCCCCTCTTCTCCATCAACATATGTCCCCTCTTCTACATCAACATGTGTCCCCTCTCTTCATGTCTCTTCTACATCAACATGTGTCCCCTCTTCTACATCAACATGTGTCCCCTCTTCTTCATGTCTCTTCTACATCAACATGTGTCCCCTCTCCTTCATGTCCTTCCACATCAACATGTGTCCCCTCTTCTTCATGTCTCTTCTACATCAACATGTGTCCCCTCTTCTCATGTCTCTTCTACATCAACATGTGTCCCCTCTTCTTCATGTCTCTTCTACATCAACATGGTGTCCCCTCTTCTTCATGTCTCTTCTCCATCAACATGTGTCCCCTCTTCTTCATGTCTCTTCTCCTCCATCAACATGTGTCCCCTCTTCTTCATGTCTCCACATCAACATGTGTCCCCTCTTCTTCATGTCTCCTCTACATCAACATGTGTCCCCTCTTCTTCATGTCCTTTCTTCATCAACATGTGTCCCCTCTTCTTCATGTCTCTTCTACATCAACATGTGCCCCTCTTCTTCATGTCTCTTCTACATCAACATGTGTCCCCTCTTCTTCATGTCTCTTCTCCATCAACATGTGTCCCCTCTTCTTCATGTCTCCACATCAACATATGTCCCCTCTTCTTCATGTCTCCTCTACATCAACATGTGTCCCCTCTTTTCATGTCTCTTCTTCATCAACATGTGTCCCCTCTTCTTCATGTCTCTTCTACATCAACATGTGTCCCCTCTTCTTCATGTCTCTTCTACATCAACACGTGTCCCCTCTTCTTCATGTTTCTTCCACATCAACATGTGTCCCCTCTTCTTCATGTCTCTTCTACATTAACATGTGTCCTCTCTCTCTTCTCATGTCTCTACATCAACATGTGTCCCCTCTTCTCCATGTCTCTTCTACATCAACATGTGTCCCCTCTTCTTCATGTCTCTTCTACATCAACATGTGTCCCCTCTTCTTCATGTCTCTTCTACATCAACATGTGTCCCTTCTTCTTCATGTCTCTTCTTCATCAACACGTGTCCCCTCTTCTTAATGTCTCTTCTACATCAACATGTGTCCCCTCTTCTTCATGTCTCTTCTACATCAACATGTGTCCCTTCTTCTTCATGTCTCTTCTACATCAACATGTGTCCCTTCTTCTTCATGTCTCTTCTACATCAACATGTGTCCCCTTTCTTCATGTCTCTTCTACATCAACATGTGTCCCCTCTTCTTCATGTCTCTTCTACATCAACATGTGTCCCCTCTTCTTCATGTCTCCTCTACATCAATATGTGTCCCCTCTTCTACATCAACACGTGTCCCCTCTTCTTCATGTCTCTTCTACATCAACATGTGTCCCCTCTTCTCCATGTCTCTTCTACATCAACATGTGTCCCCTCTTCTCCATGTCTCTTCTTCATCAACATGTGTCCCCTCTTCTTCATGTCTCTTTTACATCAACACGTGTCCCCTCTTCTTCATGTCTCTTCTACATCAACATGTGTCCCCTCTTCTCCATGTCTCTTCTTCATCAACATGTGTCCCCTCTTCTTCATGTCTCTTCTACATCAACATGTGTCCCCTCTTCTTCATGTCTCTTCTACATCAACATGTGTCCCCTCTTCTTCATGTCTCTTCTACATCAACATGTGTCCCCTCTTCTTCATGTCTCTTTTACATCAACATGTGTCCCCTCTTCTTCATGTCTCTTCTACCTCAACATGTGTCCCCTCTTCTTCATGTCTCTTCTACATCAACATGTGTCCCCTCTTCTTCATGTCTCTTCTACATCAACATGTGTCCCCTCTTCTTCATGTCTCTTCTACCTCAACATGTGTCCCCTCTTCTTCATGTCTCTTCTACATCAACATGTGTCCCCTCTTCTTCATGTCTCTTCTACATCAACATGTGTCCCCTCTTCTCCATGTCTCTTCTACATCAACTGTGTCCCCTCTTCTCTCTCTCTTCTACATCAACATGTGTCCCCTCTTCTTCATGTCTCTTCTACATCAACACGTGTCCCCTCTTCTTCATGTCTCTTCTACATCAACATGTGTCCCCTCTTCTTCATCAACATGTGTCCCCTCTTCATGTCTCTTCTACATCAACATGTGTCCCCTCTTCTTCATGTCTCTTCTACACCAACATGTGTCCCCTCTTCTCCATCAACATATGTCCCCTCTTCTACATCAACATGTGTCCCCTCTTCTTCATGTCTCTCTACATCAACATGTGTCCCCTCTTCTACATCAACATGTGTCCCCCTTTCTTCATGTCTCTTCTACATCAACATGTGTCCCCTCTCCTTCATGTCTCTTCCACATCAACATGTGTCCCCTCTTCTTCATGTCTCTTCTACATCAACATGTGTCCCCTCTTCTTCATGTCTCTTCTACATCAACATGTGTCCCCTCTTCTTCATGTCTCTTCTACATCAACATGTGTCCCCTCTTCTTCATGTCTCTTCTCCATCAACATGTGTCCCCTCTTCTTCATGTCTCTTCTCCATCAACATGTGTCCCCTCTTCTTCATGTCTCCACATCAACATGTCCCCTCTTCTTCATGTCTCCTCTACATCAACATGTGTCCCCTCTTCTTCATGTCTCTTCTTCATCAACATTGTCCCCTCTTCTTCATGTCTCTTCTACATCAACATGTGTCCCCTCTTCTTCATGTCTCTTCTACATCAACATGTGTCCCCTCTTCTTCATGTCTCTTCTCCATCAACATGTGTCCCCTCTTCTTCATGTCTCCACATCAACATAGTCCCTCTTCTTCATGTCTCCTCTACATCAACATGTGTCCCCTCTCTTCATGTCTCTTCTTCATCACATGTGTCTCCCCTCTTCTTCATGTCTCTTCTACATCAACATGTGTCCCCTCTTCTTCATGTCTCTTCTACATCAACACGTGTCCCCTCTTCTTCATGTTTCTTCCACATCAACATGTGTCCCCTCTTCTTCATGTCTCTTCTACATTAACATGTGTCCTCTCTTCTTCATGTCTCTTCTACATCAACATGTGTCCCCTCTTCTCCATGTCTCTTCTACATCAACATGTGTCCCCTCTTCTTCATGTCTCTTCTACATCAACATGTGTCCCCCTTCTTCATGTCTCTTCTACATCAACATGTGTCCCTTCTTCTTCATGTCTCTTCTTCATCAACACGTGCCCTCTTCTTAATGTCTCTTCTACATCAACATGTGTCCCCTCTTCTTCATGTCTCTTCTACATCAACATGTGTCCCTTCTTCTTCATTCTCTTCTACATCAACATGTGTCCCTTCTCTTCATGTCTCTTCTACATCAACATGTGTCCCCTTTCTTCATGTCTCTTCTACATCAACATGTGTCCCCTCTTCTTCATGTCTCTTCTACATCAACATGTGTCCCCTCTTCTTCATGTCTCCTCTACATCAATATGTGTCCCCTCTTCTACATCAACACGTGTCCCCTCTTCTTCATGTCTCTTCTACATCAACATGTGTCCCCTCTTCTCCATGTCTCTTCTACATCAACATGTGTCCCCTCTTCTCCATGTCTCTTCTTCATCAACATGTGTCCCCTTCTTCATGTCTCTTTTACATCAACACGTGTCCCCTCTTCTTCATGTCTCTTCTACATCAACATGTGTCCCCATCTCTCTCCATGTCTCTTCTTCATCAACAGTGTCCCCTCTTCTTCATGTCTCTTCTACATCAACATGTGTCCCCTCTTCTTCATGTCTCTTCTACATCAACATGTGTCCCTCTTCTTCATGTCTCTTCTACATCAACATGTGTCCCCTCTTCTTCATGTCTCTTTTACATCAACATGTGTCCCCTCTTCTTCATGTCTCTTCTACCTCAACATGTGTCCCCTCTTCTTCATGTCTCTTCTACATCAACATGTGTCCCCTCTTCTTCTCATGTCTCTTCTACATCAACATGTGTCCCCTCTTCTCCATGTCTCTCTACATCAACATGTGTCCCCTCTTCTTCATGTCTCTTCTACATCAACATGTGTCCCCTCTTCTTCATGTCTCTTCTACATCAACACGTGTCCCCTTCTTCATGTCTCTTCTACATCAACATGTGTCCCCTCTTCTTCATGTCTCTTCTACATCAACATGTGTCCCCTCTTCTTCATCAACATGTGTCCCCTCTTCATGTCTCTTCTACATCAACATGTGTCCCCTCTTCTCCATGTCTCTTCTACATCAACATGTGTCCCCTCTTCTTCATGTCTCTTCTACACCAACATGTGTCCCCTCTTCTCCATCAACATGTGTCCCCTCTTCTCCATGTCTCTTCTACATCAACATGTGTCCCCTCTTCTTCATGTCTCTTCTACATCAACATGTGTCCCCTCTTCTACATCAACATGTGTCCCCTCTTCTTCATGTCTCTTCTACATCAACATGTGTCCCCTCTCCTTCATGTCTCTTCCACATCAACATGTGTCCCCTCTTCTACATCAACATGTGTCCCTCTTCTTCATGTCTCTTCTACATCAACATGTGTCCCCTCTTCTTCATGTCTCTTCTAATCAACATGTGTCCCCTCTTCTACATCAACATGTGTCCCCTCTTCTTCATGTCTCTTCTCCATCAACATGTGTCCCCTCTTCTTCATGTCTCCACATCAACATGTGTCCCCTCTTCTTCATGTCTCCTCTACATCAACATGTGTCCCCTCTTCTTCATGTCTCTTCTTCATCAACATGTGTCCCCTCTTCTTCATGTCTCTTCTACATCAACATGTGTCCCCTCTTCTTCATGTCTCTTCTCATCAACATGTGTCCCCTCTTCTTCATGTCTCCACATCAACATGTGTCCCCTCTTCTTCATGTCTCCTCTACATCAACATGTGTCCCCTCTTCTTCATGTCTCTTCTTATCAACATGTGTCCCCTCTTCTTCATGTCTCTTCTACATTAACATGTGTCCTCTCTTCTTCATGTCTCTTCTACATCAACATGTGTCCCCTCTTCTCCATGTCTCTTTACATCAACATGTGTCCCCTCTTCTTCATGTCTCTTCTACATCAACATGTGTCCCCTCTTCTTCATGTCTCTTCTACATCAACATGTGTCCCTTCTTCTTCATGTCTCTTCTTCATCAACACGTGTCCCCTCTTCTTAATGTCTCTTCTACATCACATGTCCCCTCTTCTTCATGTCTCTTCTACATCAACATGTGTCCTTCTTCTTCATGTCTCTTCTACATCAACATGTGTCCCTTCTTCTTCATGTCTCTCTACATCAACATGTGTCCCCTTTCTTCATGTCTCTTCTACATCAACATGTGTCCCCTCTTCTCTTCATGTCTCTTCTACATCAACATGTGTCCCCTCTTCTTCATGTCTCCTCTACATCAATATGTGTCCCCTCTTCTACATCAACATGTGTCCCTTCTTCTTCATGTCTCTTCTACATCAACATGTGTCCCTTCTTCTTCATGTCTCTTCTACATCAACATGTGTCCCCTCTTCTCCATGTCTCTTCTACATCAACATGTGTCCCCTCTTCTCCATGTCTCTTCTTCATCAACATGGTCCCCTCTTCTTCATGTCTCTTTTACATCAACATGTGTCCCCTCTTCTCCATGTCTCTTCTTCATCAACATGTGTCCCCTCTTCTACATCAACATGTGTCCCCTCTTCTTCATGTCTCTTCTACATCAACACGTGTCCCCTCTTCTTCATGTCTCTCCTACAATCAACATGTGTCCCCCTCTTCATGTCTCTTCTACATCAACATGTGTCCCCTCTTCTTCATGTCTCTTCTCTTCTACATCAACATGTGTCCCCTCTTCTTCATGTCTCTTCTACATCAACACGTGTCCCCCTCTTCTTCATGTCTCTTCTACATCAACACGTGTCCCCTCTTCTTCATGTCTCTCCTACATCAACATGTGTCCCCTCCCTCTTCTTCATGTCTCTTCTACATCAACATGTGTCCCCTCTTCTTCATGTCTCTCTACATCAACATTGTCCCCTCTTCTTCATGTCTCTTCTACATCAACACGTGTCCCCTCTTCTTCATGTCTCTCCTACATCAACATGTGTCCCCTCTTCTTCATGTCTCTTCTACATCAACATGTGTCCCCTCTTCTCATGTCTCTTTTACATCACATGTGTCCCCTCTCTCCTTCTCCATGTCTCTTCTTTCATCAACATGTGTCCCTCTTCTACATCAACAGTGTCCCCTCTTCTTCATGTCTCTTCTACATCAACACGTGTCCCTCTTCTTCATGTCTCCCTACATCAACATGTGTCCCCTTCTTCATGTCTCTTCTACATCAACATGTGTCCCCTCTTCTTCATGTCTCTTCTACATCAACATGTGTCCCCTCTTCTTCATGTCTCTTCTTCATCAACATGTGTCCCCTCTTCTTCATGTCTCTTTTACATCAACATGTGTCCCCCTCTTCTCCATGTCTCTTCTCATCAACATGTGTCCCCTCTTCTACATCAACATGTGTCCCCTCTTCTTCTTCATGTCTTCTTCTACATCAACACGTCCCCTCTTCTTCATGTCTCTCCTACATCAACATGTGTCCCCTCTTCTTCATGTCTCTACATCTCATCAACATGTGTCCCCTCTCTTCATGTCTCTTCTACATCAACATGTGTCCCCTCTTCTTCATGTCTCTTCTACATCAACACGTGTCCCCTCTTCTTCATGTCTCTTCTACATCAACCGTGTCCCCTCTTCTTCATGTCTCTCCTACATCAACATGTGTCCCCTCTTCTTCATGTCTCTTACATCAACAGTGTCCCCTCTTCTTCATGTCCTTCTACAATCAACATGTGTCCCCTCTTCTTCATGTCTCTTCTACATCAACACGTGTCCCCTCTTCTTCATGTCCTCTCCTACATCAACATGTGTCCCCTCTTCTTCATGTCTCTTCTACATCAACATGTGTCCCCTCTTCTTCTATGTCTCCTTTACATCAACATGTGTCCCCGCTTCTTCATGTTCCTCTCTATATGAAACTTGATGTTTCTCTGATGTTTAGATATTACACGTTTCATCCAAGGAAGCATCTCCCCTCACGCTCTCTTGTCTCCTCCCCCCTCAGAGCAGTAAGGAGGCGCTGTCCGACTTCAACGCCACCGGAGTGGCCATGTTGTTTTCCGCCGGCACCTTCCTCTACGTGGCCACCGTGCACGTGCTCCCCGAGGTGGGGGGGGGCCACAGCCACTCTCCCGCGGGGGGAACGGAGGAAAGGGACTGAGCAAAGTGGAGGTGGGAGCGCTGGTTCTGGGCTGCCTCATCCCTCTGGTGCTCTCCGTCGGGCACCACCATTAGAAGTTGAGAGGGAGACAGAGACTTCGAACTTTACGGATGTGTTGAGACTGGCGCTCGCTGCGGGACCTTCTTGTGACTCAAACTGAGCTGAAGTCAACAACGATGTTTTTGTTGTTGACCGCGAAACATCTTACAGCTTCTCTACGTGTCCATTTATTCCACCTGAAGTCTTTTTCCCCCACGTGACGGTGGGTTTGATTTCCATCACCGTGGAGTCCTGCATCGCGCTCGTCCAGATATCATTACATCGATGTTCCACTCGATGGCAGTTGCACAGCGAGATTTGGATGATATGAAGACGGCAAACTGTCCTTTTTTATAATATAACTGTACAGAGTGTAAACGTCTCGGCGTCGATCCAGATTGATTTTGAGCTGATTTCAAGTGCCATGTTAGCGTGAAGACGTGTTTGTAGAATCGTTTCTTTCTCTCTACGTTTATTCCTCGCAGGATGACACGACAACCGCGCGAGACGCTCGTTACGATTTCGCTTCATCCTGTAGGAACGATGGGTACTGATGGTGTCTCGTTAATAAATCGCAAGCTTCTCAGCGTGTCTGCTAAATCCTGCGCAAGGCGAAAAAACATGGACCCTGAGCCGTCACTGTTGTCTCTTGGCTTTCTGGACGTGTTTATTCCTGGTCTGTTCTACTTGGAGGGTAATTAGGAATAGAAGATGGAGGGGGGGGGCAGTTAATGTGTATAGAGTAATTGATTGTGTAGTTATTTAGAGGTGCCGGGTTATTGTTAATATTATTTTCCGCAGCTCTGAATGAAGGACTTCTCTGGAGGGCATTTAAACGTTAAGGGACCGTTTCTCTGGAGACATTTGTTTCTTAAATTGGGTTTGTTCGTCTGAAGTGAATCTCACCTGGGCAATAACGATACTCGTGAAATCGAGTGAAAGTCACTTCTGTCTCAGAAGCGTGGAAACGGCTGCGGAGGGGTTTGCTTAGCGGGTTTGAAAGACGCTCTTGAACGCACCGTGAACGTTAAAACAGTAACAGATTGATGCATTACACGTAGGCTAGAACTGCTGCTAACAACATTTTTACTATCGATTAATCTGAGGAATATTGAATACTTTTATCATTAATATCCCAAACCAATAATAATAATAATAATAATATAATATAATCAAAAACCACCAAAATGTAAATTTAAATAAAACAAAAAAGTAGGTAATCTGAGTATTTGAGAGGCTAAAAAACGGCATTTTCCGACATTGTCTTCGGTTAACGTCTTGTTTTTTTAGTCCAAACCCTCAAGATGTTTACACAGATCAAATAAGAAGCAGGACATAGTCCTTTAAATGTCTTCTGTTTAGTCCAAACCCAAAAAAATCATAAATCAAAGACAACGTCGGACATCTGAACATTTAAGCGGCCAAAACGGCCTTTTTCTTCACGTTGGCACGAACACGGACTCCGGGGATAAATCGATAATGAAAATATGTGCAGATTATTGATCTGTGGTTGCAGCTTCTACAGGTCTTCTTCTTCTGTGTCACTGTGCCTGCTCAGCTCATGTACATGTATTTAAGTCATTATGGTCTGTACAGAGTAACGTCATGACTTCCTGTGTGAGATGGAACTGCTTTAAATCTGAAATCTGACTTTCTGTAGAAATCAAACGGTTTTACCGAGAGGGGGCGGTCGCATGCTGACCGGCAGCTGCATGGGGTTTTGGTTTTTATTATGGGATGCTGAGTGTGTGTATAAAAGGGAACTGCACCCCAACCTGTGTGGATTTACACTCAGGCAGGTTTTAGGACAGCCCCACCATGTGCCTCTTCTCTTTACACCATCACTTCTTTACAGAAACGTGCAGTGGAGTCAAACGAGTCCTCTGGTGGATGTGTTGAAGCTGCAGATCATGGTTATTTAAATTGGGTTCATCCACATCGTGAAAGAGTCCAAGGACAATTTCACACGTCTTCCTTGGTGCATCCAACGGCAAAACAAGTAAATATATCCGATCAATGGTTGTAAAATATGAAGAAATCCCCAAAATATTCACATTTTAGAAGCTACAGAATTGTTCTCTTTAAAAAAAGTGCGTAAAAACTTAAATGAATCTTGGAAATCTATGTATGTAATGCGTTGTTTACCAAACTGCTTTTTACACGCAGAAATGTTGGCTTTTAAACCTCCTTAAAATAAAGGCTTTGGTCATTTAATGAGATTAAATATGCACGACTAAACCATGCCTGGCTTTTATTTATTAGGAGCTTTACACTCGAAATACGTTTACCCTCCTGAGCACTGCCCACTTTAAAGCAGAGAGGAAACGGATATTTAATTATAATAATGTTAAATAAATCAAACTTTAGTGCGACTGTGGCTGGGAGGGAGAAACGAGTTATACAAGTCATCAAAGTGTCGGTTTGAACGACTTCCTTTGGGGCTGAGGAAGGACTAGTTCTGAAAAATAACATCTATTGAAATCAGAAGATAGTTTTCACGTCCTTTTATATCATCTCAATCTCGTGCTGCTGTCCAGCGACATCGTGTTTTCTCCAGGTGCTTTGTTATAAGCCCAGAGATACCGATGTCTCCAGACATGCATCGGAAACATCCCGTTATAATTAGATTTAAGCAGAATAATGTGGGACCTAATGAAGAGCTCTGTCTTTGCTTAAATACATTTCAAAGTTGTAGCCAAAGTAAAACCATCAAGGGTAGTTAGTGGTTGTTTTCGACCAATCAGGATCAAGTAGTGTCAGTGTGATGTTTCAATCACTTATCCCCTCGTGTGCACATAGCATCTCCAATCAATATAGACATGGTGACAATTAAGCAGATATCTGAAGGTGCATTTTGATGTAACTCTTTACAGGTGGCACGTGTTGGGGCTGAGAGGAGGGTCTACTCAATATGTGTAGTATTATTGTCAGTGTGAAGGGGGGGGGGGGTTATTTTTCTTCTGTCATTCCAGGATTGAGTCTGCCTTATTTCCAACTTTTGATTGTGAACGTCGGTTGTAAAGCAATGTGTTTTATGACGCCTAAATTAAAGTTTTTTTAAACTGGTGAAAATGCTTTCTTACTTTCTGATTCAACTTGTTTAAAAGACGTTTCCTGTTGTGGTTTAAGCCTTTCATTCATTCCTGCTGATGTTCAGGTTCATATCAGTATGTAGTGTCTCTACTTTAAAGAGTCCTCTCCTGTTGATGTTCAGGTGTATATCAGTATGTAGTGTCTCTACTTTAAAGAGTCCTCTCCTGCTGATGTTCAGGTGTATATCAGTATGTAGTGTCTCTACTTTAAAGAGTCCTCTCCTGCTGATGTTCAGGTGTATATCAGTATGTAGTGTCTCTACCTTAAAGAGTCCTCTCCTGCTGATGTTCAGGTGTATATCAGTATGTAGAGTCTCTACTTTAAAGAGTCCTCTCCCTGCTGATGTTCAGGTGTATATCAGCATGTAGAGTCTCTACTTTAAAGAGTCCTCTCCTGCTGATGTGCAGGTGTATATCAGTATGTCGTGTCTACACTTTAAAGAGTCCTCTCCTGCTGATGTTCAGGTGTATATCAGTATGTAGTGTCTCTACTTTAAAGAGTCCTCTCCTGCTGATGTTCAGGTGTATATCAGTATGTCGTGTCTCTACTTTAAAGAGTCCTCTCCTGCTGATGTTCAGGTGTATATCAGTATGTAGTGTATCTACTTTAAAGAGTCCTCTCCTGCTGATGTTCAGGTGTATATCAGTAGTATCTCTACTTTAAAGAGTCCTCTCCTGCTGATGTTCAGGTGTGTATCAGTATGTAGAGTCTCTACTTTAAAGAGTCCTCTCCTGCTGATGTTCAGGTATATATCAGTATGTAGTGTCTCTACTTTAAAGAGTCCTCTCCTGATGATGTTCAGGTGTATATCAGTATGTAGTGTCTCTACTTTAAAGAGTCCTCTCCTGCTGATGTTCAGGTGTATATCAGTAGTATCTCTACTTTAAAGAGTCCTCTCCTGCTGATGTTCAGGTGTGTATCAGTATGTAGAGTCTCTACTTTAAAGAGTCCTCTCCTGCTGATGTTCAGGTGTATATCAGTAGTGTCTCTACTTTAAAGAGTCCTCTCCTGCTGATGTGCAGGTGTATATCAGTATGTCGTGTCTCTACTTTAAAGAGTCCTCTCCTGCTGATGTTCAGGTGTATATCAGTATGTAGTGTCTCTACTTTAAAGAGTCCTCTCCTGCTGATGTTCAGGTGTATATCAGTATGTCGTGTCTCTACTTTAAAGAGTCCTCTCCTGCTGATGTTCAGGTGTATATCAGTATGTAGTGTCTCTACTTTAAAGAGTCCTCTCCTGCTGATGTTCAGGTGTATATCAGTAGTATCTCTACTTTAAAGAGTCCTCTCCTGCTGATGTTCAGGTGTATATCAGTATGTAGAGTCTCTACTTTAAAGAGTCCTCTCCTGCTGATGTTCAGGTGTATATCAGCATGTAGAGTCTCTACTTTAAAGAGTCCTCTCCTGCTGATGTTCAGGTGTATATCAGTATGTAGTGTCTCTACTTTAAAGAGTCCTCTCCTGCTGATGTTCAGGTGTATATCAGTAGTGTCTCTACTTTAAAGAGTCCTCTCCTGCTGATGTTCAGGTGTATATCAGTATGTAGTGTCTCTACTTTAAAGAGTCCTCTCCTGCTGGTGTTCAGGTGTATATCAGTATGTAGTGTCTCTACTTTAAAGAGTCCTCTCCTGCTGATGTTCAGGTGTATATCAGTATGTAGTGTGTCTACTTTAAAGAGTCCTCTCCTGCTGGTGTTCAGGTGTATATCAGTATGTAGTGTCTCTACTTTAAAGAGTCCTCTCCTGCTGATGTTCAGGTGTATATCAGTATGTAGTGTCTCTACTTTAAAGAGTCCTCTCCTGCTGATGTTCAGGTGTATATCAGTATGTAGTGTCTCTACTTTAAAGAGTCCTCTCCTGCTGATGTTCAGGTGTATGTCAATATGTAGTGTCTCTACTTTAAAGAGTCCTCTCCTGCTGATGTTCAGGTGTATATCAGTAGTGTCTCTACTTTAAAGAGTCCTCTCCTGCTGATGTTCAGGTGTATATCAGTATGTAGTGTATCTACTTTAAAGAGTCCTCTCCTGCTGATGTTCAGGTGTATATCAGTAGTGTCTCTACTTTAAAGAGTCCTCTCCTGCTGATGTTCAGGTGTATATCAGCATGTAGAGTCTCTACTTTAAAGAGTCCTCTCCTGCTGATGTTCAGGTGTATATCAGTATGTAGTGTCTCTACTTTAAAGAGTCCTCTCCTGCTGATGTGCAGGTGTATATCAGTATGTCGTGTCCTCTACTTTAAAGAGTCCTCTCCTGCTGATGTTCAGGTGTATATCAGTATGTAGTGTCTCTACTTTAAAGAGTCCTCCCCTGCTGATGTTCAGGTGTATATCAGTATGTAGTGTCTCAACTTTAAAGAGTCCTCTCCTGTTGATGTTCAGGTGTATATCAGTATGTAGTGTCTCTTACTTTAAAGAGTCCTCTCCTGCTGATGTTCAGGTGTATATCAGTAGTGGTCTCTACTTTAAAGAGTCCTCTCCTGCTGATGTTCAGGTGTATATCAGTATGTAGAGTCTCTACTTTAAGAGTCCTCTCCTGCTGATGTTCAGGTGTATGTCAGCATGTAGAGTCTCTACTTTAAAGAGTCCTCTCCTGCTGATGTGCAGGTGTATATCAGTATGTCGTGTCTCTACTTTAAAGAGTCCTCTCCTGCTGATGTTCAGGTGTATATCAGTATGTAGTGTCTCTACTTTAAAGAAGTCCTCTCCTGCTGATGTTCAGGTGTATATCAGTATGTCGTGTCTCTACTTTAAAGAGTCCTCTCCTGCTGATGTTCAGGTGTATAATCAGTATGTAGTGTCTCTACTTTAAGAGTCCTCTCCTCTGATGTTCAGGTGTATCAGTAGTAGTCTCTATTCAGGTGTATATCAGTATGTCGTGTCTCTACTTTAAAGAGTCCTCTCCTGCTGATGTTCAGGTGTATATCAGTATGTAGAGTCTCGACTTTAAAGAGTCCTCTCCTGCTGATGTTCAGGTGTATGTCAGCATGTAGAGTCTCTACTTTAAAGAGTCCTCTCCTGCTGATGTGCAGGTGTATATCAGTATGTCGTGTCTCTACTTTAAAGAGTCCTCTCCTGCTGATGTTCAGGTGTATATCAGTATGTAGTGTCTCTACTTTAAAGAGTCCTCTCCTGCTGATGTTCAGGTGTATATCAGTATGTCGTGTCTCTACTTTAAAGAGTCCTCTCCTGCTGATGTTCAGGTGTATATCAGTATGTAGTGTCTCTACTTTAAAGAGTCCTCTCCTGCTGATGTTCAGGTGTATATCAGTATGTAGTGTCTCTACTTTAAAGAGTCCTCTCCTGCTGATGTTCAGGTGTATATCAGTCTGTAGTGTCTCTACTGTAAGCACAATATGGCCTCTTTAAATGCATGTATGAAGTTGTTATTCACCAACAGTTTATCACTTGTGTAGCTTTGCTCCTATTTGTTCAGTTTTTCCTCTTAATTGAAATGTTAAGAGGCTTTTCTGCCGCTGACGGGATGTTTTCCCGCTCATGCTCTTCTCTGTGGAAGCTGAGCTGTGATATCTCTGTAATCTGCAGTCCGTCCACTCTGACAACCTGTTGTGTGAATTAATCTGATACTCTGAGCCGCTCACGCGCGCTCCATCCTCTTTCCCCCGCAGCCCCGCCCACATGTTTCTGGCTCTCTGTACCTGGCAGCCGCCGTAATCTGAACAACCGCTTTTACCGGCTTCCATGGACATCGAGCGGCTTCAGATTCCTAAAGCTCTCCCTCTGTCCCCTCACTCGTCCCCTCCGCCGTCCCCTCCGCCTGCAGCTCTTATTGGCAGCTGCGTTATTCCACCCTGCTGAGTTATCGGTATTCCTCTGCTGCTGCACCTCGATGCATTGTGTGAGTAATTGTTATTGACTCTTTGTTGTTGTTGTTGTTGTTGTTGTTGTTGTTGTGCCCCTCCTCTCCGGGTGAGGATGTTCTCGTCCTCGTCCAGAAGCTCTCTGTTCTCGCCCTGGTCGTCCATGGAGCAGTCGGACAGCGAGGCGCTGGACATCAGCACCAAGGTGCAGCTGCACGGCGTGCTGTGGAAGAGGCCCTTCGGACGGCCGTCTGCAAAGTGGTCCCGCAGGTGAGGGGCGATGCACCTGAGGGGGGATGCACCTGAGGGGCGATGCACCTGAGGGGGGATGCACCTGAGGGGGGATTCATGAGTCTAAACTCGGAGAGAGTGGAGCAGGGAGGGTCTGCCTCTGAGCTGCTTATGAAACAGAACATTTGAGAACTTTAAAAGCTCGAGGAAAAGTTGGAAGAAATCTGATTTATCTAAAAGTGGAGAGAAGGTTTTCCTTGAACAGCTTATTATTCAGAGAGAATCTATGGTGTTAATTAAAAAAATAAACGGTTCAAGTTGTGTAAAGCGCTTTCAGCACATGGAAAAGCGCTCTAATAAAAATGTAGTTATTATTATTATTAAAGTTGGCCTTTACACAACTTCTGAGTGTTTTGACACCAAGTATTAAATGCTATCCTATTTTAAATGTAAAAACTATTTATCTGGGTTAAGCTCACAAGTATCTGTAATGACTTTTCACTGCATGGAGGGGGGACTCTTGCCTCTGTGCGGCTTAAACAACCCTCATCAGTGCAAGAACTCAAATCTACAGGAAAAGTACATCTTTTTAGATTTTATTTTTAGTTGGGAGAAACAGAGTTTAAAGGTGGGGTAGGTAAGTTTCAGAAACCGGCTCGAGATACACTTTTTGTTATATTCCATGGAATGCTCTTAACATCCCGATAGCAATGAATATCTGAAGTGCTTTGACAAAAAATCCATAAAAAAATGTCATCTGTAGAAGCCGTAGTACTGTAAAAAGTACCGGCTAAACGGATTGGATGGCCTACCTGCCTGTCAGCCTTCCATCGGGGCACAAATTTACCTCGTGCCCTCATTGGTCATGTGCGCGTTCGTGTGTGTTGGAGGAGGGGCTCTGTGAGGAAGTGGCAGATTTTCTCCGGTTGTGTATTTTCAAATTCTAGCGATCTCGAGCCGGTTTCTCAAATTTACCTACCCCACCTTTAAAGGAAGTCTGCTTTTATCATTTTTAAAAGTGGGGAGAAAGTTTTCCTTCAGCAAAACAGAAAGGCTGATTATCCTTAAATGATTAACACATTTTGTTTGCATAAATATCATATGTGTGCTGTTTTGAGAGCCAGAACTATCACACATCATTTATGAAACAGTTGAAAACATCTATGGTACGTTTTCCTGTATAAATTATAGAGAATTATGGGGATTTTGAATCTCAAGGGTCACTAAGAGAAAAGTTGGGTTATATTATAAAAACTAACAGGATTCTGCAACAAATATATACAGTAGGTAATGTTTGTTGTTTCTCGTGTCATTCTCAAATCATAAAAAAAATCCTTTTTGAGCATTAAAAATAAAATAAGTCAGAGGGTAAAAGTGTGTGTGTGTGTGTGTGTGTGTGTGTGTGTGTGTGTGTATAATTCACTTTGTTCATAAAGCAGCTTCAAACAGAGGTACGATGTGCTTTCACATAAAAACCTCTAAACACTCGGAGGACGAAGCGAACTGAAAACCAGACAACAAAAACACAACGTAATAATAAAAAAAAAAATCCAATAAAAGCAACATTTGAAAAAGTGTTTCAGAAAATGAAAGCATGGAATGTGAAGCAGCTCCGTCACAGGATGGATGATGGATGTGTTTTCTGAGTTCTACTTTCCTCTTCTTCACAGATTCTTCATCATCAAAGACAGCTTCCTGCTGTACTACGCAGAGAGTGAGAAGAGGAGCTTTGAGAGCAACAGGATCTTCAACATCCACCCGAAGGTGAGATCCTCTCTGAACTCCTGCAGGAACATCTGGGAGGATTAGGGTGGAGAACCACGTGTTTACGCCATGCTTCATAAACACAAGGATTTGACCTGTTGTTAGAAAAGTCTCACTCGTCAGCGGCTTGATCTTCAGCCTCAGGATCCACGTATCTGTGATCCTCTCCAGAATGGAAGGAGTCATCACATACAGAGCATCAACTAGTTCCTGAACAGTGTCCTTCACATGCTGATATCCAAGAGAGGGAGTTACACAGTCACAAGATGGAGGAATACCGGTTCTTCTAAGTAATCATACATCCTGTCATGAACTAAATTCTTACTTTTCTCCAAATCTCCAAATTCTTACTTTTTCTCCAAATTCTGACTTTTCTCCAAATTCTTACTTTTCTCCAAATTCTGACTTTTTCTCCAAATTCTGACTTTTTCTCAAATTCTTACTTTTTCTTCAAATTCTGACTTTTTCTCCAAATTCTTACTTTTTCTTCAAATTCTTACTTTTTCTCCAAATTCTTACTTTTTCTCCAAATTCTTACTTTGTCTCAAAATCTCCAAATTTTTACTTTCCCCTCAAAATTCTGACTTTTTCTGAATACTTAAACTTTTTAATAATCCCTGGTCCCCGGCTTGAGCTTCAACCTCAGGATCCATGTATCTGTGATCCTCTCCAGAATGGAAGTAGTCATCACATACAGAGCATCAGCTAGTTCCTGAGCAGTGTCCTTCACACGCTGATATCCAAGAGAGGGAGTTACACAGTCACAAGATGGAGGAATAGAAAGCAGTCTTCAATGTTTACTTCAGATTATCTCCACGTCAGAAATGAGCATGCTTGATGTCTCTCTCCATAGAGGCTGAACCATCATGTTCATCACATAGCTATCATCTGCCTCAAACAGTCCTGATGCTCTTCCAGGTCATCACACATCCTGTCATGTTCACAGCTACAGTTGGGATACCTTTGTTATCATGTTACTCTCATGTTGGAAGAGGACATTCAGTACCGTCCTGTGTGTAAGCAGAATCAGCGTGATGGATGACAGTTTGATGTGTTTCTGTCAGGGAGTGATTCCTCTCGGAGGATGTGTGGTTTCGACTAACGACAACATGGGGATGCCCTTCGCCATCGTCATCAACCTGGAGGACTTCTCAGTAAGACGAGGGTTTAATTCATCATTTATCAGACTGACAGACGTCTCAAGGGTCTTTCTGAGCAGGGAGGTGGATTTAAAGGCGCAATGTAACGATGTACATTTACTCATTTCGATTCCATTAATCTGCAAAATGTAGGTACTTATACTACTCTACAATTGAAGTGGAAATATTTTACATATAATTTAAAACTTAAGCGTTTATCAAATATGATGTTTTGTTCATAGTAAATTCACTAATGGTTTGTACTAGAACAGCTTAGTCAAATAATCTATTATCCAACTGTAAAGGGAATTAAAAGACGTCTTCTCCTCGTTAAATAAAGGTTAAATAATTACAAGTAATATTTAGATTTTTGTGTACTTCTTTTACATTTGTTTTAGACCTTTCTGCATTGGGTTCTTTTAGATGTAATACTTAAAATAAATGTAGCTAATTATATTACTTACGTCCGGCAGTGGCTCAGTCTGTAGGGGCTTGGACTGGGAACCGTAGGGTCGCTGGTTCAAGTCCCCGAACTCACCTCAATATGCGGACCGGTACTTGGAGAGGTCCCAGTCCACCCCCGGGGCCCTGAGGCGGCCTTAAGCAAGGCACCGCACACCCATCAAAAAGAATCTGAATATAAAAAGTCTTTCACCAGTAGAAAGATGCAACTACAGACAAATACAGAAAGGGCAGAATCAGAAGTTGGCAGCGACTTTAAAATCGCTCTTTCATGACGATAGGCTAATGGAGATGCAGTTATTTCCAGCATTCTTTATTTACCATTCATTCAAGTATGTTATGCCTTGTATCTGCTGATGTACAGGAGGAAGAGTGATACACTGTCTGTCTAGATGGCTTACATAACAGTTAAAGTTTACAGCCTAAAAAACATGGAGCATTTTTCCCCTTTTATTCATTTTTATGTCAATTTGCACATTTCATGGTGATGCTCAGCCTCTCGCCTTAACCCCTAACAGTCATCGTCATGTCAACCACAACACAGAGAAATACTGATAGCAATGTGTGTGTGGTTGTTGATACATTGCTGACAGAGGGAACTACATTTGAATACAGATTTAAGAAATATCAGTTTTTGAGCATGTCATAAGCATGTTTTGTCTCGACTATATTACAACTATACTATAATAAAATAATATAGTATTTATATTATTGAATTGATTATTATTATTAGTAGAAGTAGTTTATTTGGGGGGGGGGGGGGGCTCATCTCACAATGTCGTTTGGGGCCCCAAATAGGCCAGGGACGGCCCTGACTAAAATGATCGTAATCCAGCAGAAAACTGACACATATCAGAGTGACTGTGGCTGCACACTGAGTCCAAACAGTGTTTACATCATTATTTACCCTCTCAGCACGCTCTGTTTTTAAGCCTGATGCCTTCATTATTAGCCCCTGATGTGTGATGTTGTCCTCAGGGAACCATCGTGCTGGCGGCTGAGTCGGTGGGGGAGCAGCTGCAGTGGATGGAGATGCTGCAGGACTCCGGGAAAGTGTGAGTACACAAACTCTTAATCTACTTTTTTAAAAAACAAACAAACCATGCTAATCTCATCGTGAACAATCATCAACGTGAGAATTCACCCCGGGAACTATGAATACTGTTGGTCAGCGGTTCCCAACCTTTTTCAACTCCCATTTAAGAATCTAAAAAATGTTAGCGGCCCACATTCAACCATAAACAATACGGAGGCTAAATAAAGTTCTGATTGGTCCATTCAGAACATGTGACACGTTGTTAATCCAGTAGAACAGACCGCTGTCAAGGACTGTAATGACCGTTGCTAAGGAGGAGGATCGAGAAAGAGAAAGGATGTTCGAATACAAAAAAAAATCGTAATAATGAAACGGTTTCCACACAAATCCTAAAGTGTTGCTAATTATTTGGCGGTCCACTTGCAACGGCCCACAGGCTGGGAACCGCTGCTGTAGATGCTGACCTGCTGGGTTATATTTCATGGATTATCAGACAAAGAAACAAGAATATCCAAAGTTTACCTTGTTAAATCAAAAACACTCGAGACCAACATTGTACCACGATGTTAAATCAACAATATCTTTCACGATGAATCTGATCTCCTTAGAGCCAGAAGAGAAGTCAGAGGAACCATAGAGACAGTTGAATTAATCGTATATGAATGTCTCTACAGGTTTTAAACTTATCCAGTCTTTGATGTTTCTGTTAACATGCTAGTTGTGTTTAAAATGTCCGATTTCTTTAGTCACACCTGTGTTTCTCCGTCAGCACGTGGAAGAACTGTCAGCTGGGCGAGGCGATGATCGAGAGTCTGGAGGCTCAGGGGCTGCAGCTGGCCAAGGAGAAGCAGGAGTATCTGGGTAAATGATCAGCAGTACATCAGCCTTTTAGCAATAAGGGTTTAATAAGCAGCTCACGGTGAACGCGTTTCCTTCTGCAGACAAACTGATGGAGGAGACGGAGGAGCTGAGTCACCAGAGAGCACAGAGAGAGGTGCATTCAAATACTACCACTTTATAACACTTTTATATTCAGAAACTTAAGTTGTGAGGGTTTGCACGTAACTTGCTTTACAAGAGAATCAAATCACTAAAACAGACAATAACACAACACAGGTATTAAAAACATTCATTTATATTTGAGCTTGTATATCTGTATTTAACCCAAAGTGTGTCTCAATTATTTTTATTCTTGTTTTGCTTTTTTCTATCTATTTATGCTCAAAGAACATAATCAGTTTCCTACATGCACACCCTTAATGTGTGTGTGTGTGTGTCTCTGTGTGTGTGTCTTTGCGTGTTTCTGTGTCTCTGTGTGTGTCTCTGTGTGAGTGCGTGTCCTCTGTGTGTGTGTGTGTGTGTCTGTGTGTGTGTCTGTGCGTGTTTCTGTGTGTGTCTGTGCGTGTTTCTGTGTCTCTGTGTGGTGTGTGTGTGTGTGTGTGTGTGTGGTGTGTCTGTGCGTGTTTCTGTGTCTCTGTGTGTGTGTGTCTCTGTGTGTGTCTGTGTGTGTGTCTCTGTGTGTGTGTGTGTGTGTGTGGTGTCTGTGCGTGTTTCTGTGTCTCTGTGTGTGTGTCTGTTCGTGTTGCTGTGTCTCTGTCTCTCTCTCTGTGTGTGTGTGTGTGTGTGTGTGTGTGTGTGTGTGTGTATGTCTGTTTGCGTGTGTGTGCGTGTTTCTCTGTCTCTGTGTGTGTGTGTGTGTGTGTGTGGTGTGCGTGTGTTTCTCTCTCTCTGTCTCTGTGTGTGTCTGTTTGTGTGTGTGTGCGTGTTTTTCTGTCTCTCTCTGTGTGTGTGTGTGTGTGTGTGTGTGTGTTTCTCTCGTGTGTGTGTGCGTGTGGTGTGTGTGTGTGTGTGTCTCTCGGTGGTGGTGTGTGTGTGTGTGTGTGTGTTTGGTGGCGTCTCTGTGTGTGTGTGTGTGGTGTGTGTGTGTGCGTGCGTGCGTGCGTCTCCTGTGTGTGTGCGTGTGTTTCTCTGTGTGTGCGTGTTTTTCTCTCTCTCTGTGTGTGTGTGTGTGTTGTGTGTGTGTGTGTGCAGGAGCTGGAGC
>JAMFTG010001732.1:0-52807 GCA_023974075.1 Chaenocephalus aceratus
TTATGTCCATATCGATCAGATCCAGCTAGTTCTAGCTAATGATAGGACTGACCTGCGTATTAAAAGACAACTACACAATAAGTGTCGCGATGCAACTGGATTAGGCCACAAAGTATAGCGCAGCATTATGCATTGTTTTACATGCCCACCGAAACCCCCGAGGCATTACCAAACAGATCAACGCACAATCAACCCTCCAGGACATCTCTTTCCTCCACATTAAGTGTTAGACATTAGAGTTGACTATTCTTGTCTGTCACATACTCTTCTTGTCTGTCACATAAATGGCGCAACTGAAGCGGTATTGCTCTAAAGGGAAATTTATTTTGACCGAAGATATTTAGATTTGCCGGCTAACGGGAACTCTGACATGTGCTTCGCGGATGCGCTCGCTCCTCTCGACTGCTGCTCGGGTCTGCTCGGTCAGCTTCCGGATGAGGAGGCATTCGTTCGACCAACTTACAGTAGTTAAACATTACAAACATTTTTAACAGGGGCCATAATAGTGTAATAATGTTTGTTTTGCAGTTATAACTAATGTAATATTTTCTACTTTTTTCCATCTGGGAAGGCATTTGCCTTCATCAGATGGAAAGTGTTTTGACCAACAACTTAAGTATTTCTTATAGCTATGCAGGGCATGCAAGCGAGCAAACACAAACAAGTGAAATGAAGAATAAAATTGAAATTGTACAATATAATATTGTGGTTGTTCATCTTATAATTCAGTCTAGAGAATGCACCAGAACAGCATCTAAGACCTGCAAAAATAAAAAAATGTCTAGGGGGACGGAGGGCCCCCCAAACCCTTCGTGCCATTTCGTCCGCGTGCATTTTTCAGGGCAATCTCTATTGGGCTCAGGGCCATCTGTACATTAGCTTAGATGGCCCTGTGCTTAAAAATCATTTTAAAAATGCGATTTTTAAAAATGCGATTTTTAAAAATGCGATTTTTTAAAAAATGCGATTAAAAATGCGATTAATTTCGATTAATTAATTACAAAGCCTCTAATTAATTAGATTAATTTTTTTAATCGAGTCCCGGCTCTAATATATATATATCTTAGCTCTTAGCTTGACATGCTCGACGTTCAGTTAGCATATATGCTAACTGAACACGCTCGTTCCAGGGGCGGTTCTAGGGGGGGCCACACTGACCTCTGATCCCCCTGTGGCCCCCCTAACAATGAAAAGTTTTTGTTGTTTTGTTTTTTTAAATGTATATTTTCTGGTACTCGGGCTGCAGTCCAATAGTCCATTTAGCTTAGGAACCTTCCTAACCAAGTGAAATGACCCAGAGGTCCCTCAGTGGCAGCCATGTTAAGTGCCGTTCCAATTCTCCAAATGAAAGGAAAGGAGGTTTCAAACTTCCTTTATAACCTTCTTTAGCTTAGGAACCACTGGACCTCCCTTACCGAAAGGAGAGGAGAAAATGCTGCCCCACAATCCATTGCAGCCGCAGCATTTGCCGTCACTCAACAGTCGGCCGTTCACGGAAACAACCGATTATGACGGAGAAATGATATCATGAAAGTTACGGTGCTTATTAAGCTTTTTAAAAACGTATGTGGTAAGTTGCCAAAGTGCTTTGTTCTGAACGTTCGTCAGTATTATAATCAAAAAGAGAAATATGAACGTTAGTTTTTACTGAAATTATCAAATAAAGTCAACATCTCTCAGTCTTCACTGAGCTGTGTGGGGTTTGTTCAACTTCTAAAAGATGTTTGATGGTGATATACACAGTGATAGATGTTAAGGACTAACGTTTATATAATAATACATTTGTATTGATTTTAAGATATTTAGTTTATCAATCATACGTATTGGGATCATTTGTATTAATTGTTTGTTTGTAGCCTTTATTTAACCAGGTGAAAGCCCCTTGAGATCAAAATATCTCTTTTTTCAAGGGTGACCTATAACGTGGACCGGAGGGAGAGGGAGACGAGCAGAAGTTTCACTTTCCTTTTTTATTTCAATTCCAACTTTGGTCATGAAGAATATGTTTCTCTGTTGTCTACGTTCATAAAGCCTAAAGCAGCAGCATCAGAGCAGGTGCAGAGTCTCCAGATGAGTTCACAGCAGTCCCTCGTTCTTATTGAACATCCATGTTGTAGTCCGCTGTATAGGAAACTGTGGTTTCCATGGTTTCCCCACAGCAGCAGACGCACATTCATGACGTCCGCTGGCGCATCATAAACACGTGGGATAGTGAAAGTGCAGTCGATTCTCTAAAGTACCGCCGTCTCTTCTCCTAAGTCCTTTTGAATTCTCCTATCCACTATCCCTTAACCCCGTGACCTTTCACTCAGAGTCAGGGATAGACGATAGGGTTAGAACTTAGGAGCTGATTTTTAAACTATCCGACCGCAACCATGGTACTGACACCGGCCCTGCGTCACGCCTCCACCGTTCCCGGAAATGCATCCGCGGAGGAACCACTTCTCTTATTTTTCATTTCCTCCTCGCTCCTCGGTCTCACCGGAAGTTGATTTGTCTGCATCTTTTGAGCGTACGCCAGTTTATAAATGAAGCCCCAGGTCAGTTTACAGAAGAAACTCTTACCTTGTGTCTGAGGGTCCGGGTTCATCACTGAAGTCTGGAGGGTCCCCCATAGACCCGTGACTCTTCAGAGACAGACAGCTGGGGACAGGATTGTCCCTCTTCCTCATCTTTTAAATCACTCATCTTCTCCAGTCTGAGAGATAAACCAGTAACACTGGACACACACACACACACACACACATATTTAAATCCTCCAATCAGCAACTTTATTGAATGTGTGCTTTTATTTTTATTTTGAAGGAAACACTAAACAAGTTCTTCCTGTAATTTGTTCTCGAAGGTTGGAGAAACTTCCCGTGGGTGAAACCGCTTTTCTTGATCTTAAAAATAGTTTTACACAAGCCTGGTACACACACACACACACACACACACAGCACCCGTAAACCCTGCTGTCTATACATGAGAGTAACACCTACGTCACTTCCGGGCGAAAATTACGGCTCCGCCCACTTTTGGGGGAAAACAAAGCTGTCAGTTGAACGGCGGTTAATACAAATTCTGAAGTTTTTGCCAATCCGATCAGAAAATTAAGAAAACCGGAGATTTTTGGATCTTCAAACAGCCCGATTACAATGGCCAGACAGGCAAAACTGTTACATTAATCATTGGAAAACGACGATCGGGCTCGATATATGATTAAATTAAAAGCAATAGGCGATCAATGTCCATTCAGTCTGCCGGTCGACGAGTGGAAAATGATCCGACTCAATGGCCTGAGGTGTCATATCCTGACATCTATAACTACCCTCATTGAATCTCCAGGTAGTTTGTATAGGACGTCATCAAGACACATTATTTATCCGTTATAATAGTCTGTCCAATTTGCGTTACTGTGTAAACTATAAATATGTGTTACACAATAACGTGTTAAATAGGGGGTTTACCAAGCTAATTAATGATAGCATCTAGTTATAGGTAGGGTTGATAATTGACGATTTTATGTTATAGCCTATCTTTATAATCTCAGTAAATATACCACAACACAGTATGACAATATTTTAACATACAGTTCATCACAATAGCAAAATTCAGTCTTTATTAATTAACTTTCTGGATTGCCCATGTTTGTACTACTAATGTTTTTTAAATCTTTGTAGATGAGACGGAGCAGGTTTAGAGATTTGTGTCTGCTAACTTGTCCTCTAGGGATTTACACAGCAAGTTCAATGAAGAACTTCAGGTCTCTGGAAGCACATACCTTTTTTACCAGTGGCTGGGTGGATGTGGTTCTTCACCACAAACCCTGTGCTGACACAACAGTCTTCAAGACCCATGTAAAGCCATCATGGAGAGTTCCAGATAAACCCCACAACACCTGGGTTGCTGTTAACAGGACTGGAGAGGTCACAGCTGCTCACTGTGATTGCATGGCAGGGTAAGCTGACTGCATAACACTAATAGTACAGTCACAATGCCACCTATGTAATCCTTCGGAAGGGAAGAAATGCTTTTGTTATTTGGTGAAAAAGTATTTATTTAAAAAATATATGTTTTACTCTAGACTAGGAGAAAGTTGTTCCCATGTCGGAGCCCTGCTTTTTAAGTTGGAGGCATCAGTTCGTCTTGGATATACAAGTGTGGCACCAACCAGCATCGCCTGTGCCTGGAATAAAGTCTGCACGAAGAAAGTCGAGGCAGACATGGTCATCAATATAGACTTCTATGGAGACACAGGAACAAACTGCAGGGTTATTCCAATGGCGAATTAAGAAAATAAACAACAGTTCTTGGAAATGCTGTCTGCCTCAGGAGAACTGCCTGTTGGTCTGAGCACTTTCAAGGCTTTTGCAGACCCTTTCAAACCAAAGCCTTGGTACCAACATCTTTCATTTCATTTCATTTCAAACCTTTATTTATGCAGATAAAATCCCATTGAGATCATTGATCTCTTTTCCAAGGGAGACCTGCTCAAGTAGTTCCACATGAAACATAAAAACATAAATAGAACAACAAAAGGACATCATCCAGCATCATTTACAAAATTATCCACATAAACAGGTACCAATAGCTTCCGATTGAGTAGCATCCAACCGAGCTTTAAAAACATTTAGTGGCACCAGATTGTTCAGTTTCCATTTAATTTGCAGACTGTTCCAAGACAGAGGAGCTGCGCATCTGAAAGCAGTCTCCCTAAGACAGTCCTAGCAGTTGGCACATTTAATAAAACCACAGCATGCGATCTCAGGCAGGAGCCACTTACAATTCTCCGTGAGATCAGGAGCAGAAATAAGATGGAAGTTTCCCTAACATGGCTTTGTATATAAAAATGTACCAGTGACTGAGCCTCCGTACAGTTAGTGAAAGCAAACCAGCCCTTGCATATAGGGTGCAGTGATGGGTTAATGCTTTACAGTTTGTCACAAATCTTAGTGCACTGTGATACGCAGCATCTAACTGGACCAGGCAATGGGCAGGTGCATTCATATAGACCAGATCCCCATAGTCCAGCACAGGTAAAAAGGTCACAGTGACTAGCCTTTTCCTGGCCTCAAGCGAGAAACAGGACTTGTTTCTGAAAAAGAACCCTAGCCTAACCCTCAGTTTTTTTAGCAGGTTATTGACATGAAGTTTAAAAGAGAGACAATCATCAAGCCAGATACCAAGATATTTGTAACAGGCAACAACTTCAAGTTTTGTTCCTTGCGTAGTTACAATATCTAAAACAGGCTCTGGTGTCTTTTTTGCTTTTGAAAAGAGCATTACCTTGGTTTGATCCACATTTAAAAGAAGCTTTAGTTCAGAGAGCTGAGTCTGAATAGTGTTAAAAACAGCCTGTAATTTAACACCAGCCTCCTGAATGGAGGGATCTGCACAATACATCACGGTATCATCCGCATAGACATGTAAAGTAGCTTCATCCACATTATCACCTACGCTGTTAATATATATGGAGAATAAAAGTGGTCCTGAAACAGAACCTTGAGGAACACCATTAGAAATGTTTAACCACTCAGAAGACAGCTCATCAAAGTGAACACATGGGGACCTTTCAGAGAGGTAGTTCACAAACCACCCCACTGCAAGGCTGGATAGGCCAATACTGAGTAGCCTCTGCTTTAAGATGCGATGATCGACGGTGTCAAACGCTTTGGAAAGGTCAATAAACAGAGCTGCACAACTCTGCTTATTATCTAAAATACTAGTAATGTCATTCACCACTTTCATTGTGGCAGTGATGGTGCTGTGTTTCTTTCTGAATCCTGACTGATGTTTAGACAGGATGTCATTTGTACATAAAAACTCCTTTACCTGTTCACTCACTAGGCGTTCAAGAACCTTAGCCAGAACTGACAATTTAGAGATTGGCCTATAGTTATTTAATAAGGTGGCCTCCCCTCCTTTCAGTAAAGGCAAGACATAAGCAGACTTCCATACTTTTGGAATTGTATTTGTGCTGAGGGAGAGGTTAAAAAGAGAAGTAAGAGGTGGAGCAATAAAGTCTGCAGCTAACTTTAAAAAGAAAGGTTCTAAGTTGTCCGGGCCAGCCGGTTTCCTAGGATCTAGCTTAGATAAGGCTTCATGAACAACATCAACAGTAAAAGGGGTAAAACTGAAAGGGTTTTCCAGACCACATTGTTCAGAGTCACAGACTGTGGTTACAGAAGCAGAGTTAGTGACAGAATCAAACAGAGAACCACAGGACACAACATGCTCATTAAAGCAATTTAGCATAGTGGCCCTGTCCGATAGAGAGCCAGATGCTGTGGTGAGGCACGGAGGTAGCTCATTACGGATCTCACCGGTTGATATCGATTTTATTGCTTTCCAAAATGTCCTAGGATTATTTAGGTTTTCTGTGGTAACTGACAAATAGTACTTCGACTTAGCACTTTTGACATTTGAAGTGAAGCTATTCCTTAGCTGCCTAAAACGCAGCCACTCTATCTCTGAGCCTGATTTCCTAGCCTTTGCCCAGGCCTTGTTTCTCTCATGAAGGAGACTAGACAGCTCAGCAGAAAACCAAGGATTGTCTCGTCCCTTCACTCTGAATGTACGCAGGGTGCATGTCTATCAATGATCTCCATAAAACCAAGATAAAAATAAGACCATGCGGTTTCTACATCAGCACACAGATCGATTTTACCCCAATCAAAATCAAACAGATCATGCACAAAACCCTGCTCCACAAAATGTTTTATGTCTCTCTTGATGATAATGTGAGGTTTAACCTTTTGGACCTTAGTGTCCCTAATTGTGGCTACAACACAGTGATCGCTCAGATCATTTGCAAATACTCCCACAGAAGAATATTTATGCGGAACATTAGTTAAAATGAGATCAATTAGGGAGGATTTATTAGGGGACTTAATATTTGGGCGAGTAGGACTGTCCACAATCTGAGTAACATTCAATGAGATACAAAGGTTTTTAAAATCCTCTGACACTGCAGTTAACCAGTCCAAGTTAAAATCTCCAAGTAACACTATTTCCTTGTAGTCTAGTTGTGATAAAAGATTTGCTAGTGAAGACAAGGAGTCTTTGACAGCTGAGGGGGGTCTGTAGCAGCCCACCACCATGACCTGTTGACCCTTTGCCACTTCTATATTTAAGGCTAAAAATTCAAATTGCTTACTGATCGATTTGGAAACTAATGTAGTTACACTGAACTTATTCTTAACATAAATTGCAACGCCACCACCTTTATTAGGCCGGTCGGTACGATACACATTAAAACCATTTAAGGCAATGTCAGAGGCCAAAATAGACTTATTTAGCCATGTTTCATGTTTCATGACGTCAGCGTCAGTCGATTTTGCCCAGATACGGACAACATCTAGTTTACCTAACAGACTGCGCACATTCAAGTGGATGAAACCCAACCCAGACCTAGCTTTAAAATCAGCAGGAATAGCGATCTGACTATTACTACTGGGCGGACCATGGTTAGGTTGTACATTTCCTGACAGTAATAACAACAAAAAAAACAGGCATATTTTCCTCTTAAATGACACACTGTCATCTAATTTAGAAACACCGGAAAAGTCTGCGAGAGTGTGATTAGAGCTTAAGAAGCAGTCCTGAAGAACCATCATCGCAGGAAAATAAAAAAGACAAACATATTTTGTCGAGCAGATTGACTGTGACAAGGCAACCGGTAATTGTTTGAGCAACACATCCGAACCTTTGCAGGGGATGCCCACTGCAGGTGGCAGAACAGACCTGAATCCAGTAGTCTTCTCAGAATGACTAGAGATCTTCTCATAGTCCAAAACAGTTAACAGGCACAGCAGAATCCCGATATGGGCCATTTTCCCAGACCAGCAGAGCATCCGGATAGGCGTGCAAGCAGGCCCGAAATGTGGAGGCGCTCCGTTCTCCTCGCGATATCCCCGGTGCAGAACCTCCTCAGTACAGCAGGATAGTGTAAATTATGTGAGACGGGTTTCATATAATCTGTTCAATATTTAATATTAATATTCCGTCCGTCATATATGTGTGTATGTGTGATGGAGCGGATCACAGAGTGACTGACTCCGCCACTGACAGCCGTAGCGGCGACACACACACACACACACACACATACACACCAAACATTTCCTGCTCTCTTCCGTTCGTCAATAAATCAGGTTAAATCATCACTAAAACGTCCACCTTTTCCCCCTTCCTTTCTGTAGCGTGACCACAAGTGCACACTTGTGAGTCTACAATTATTTCAACATACATTTAACTATATTACACCATACTTACGTGGGGAGCGGCAGGCGGAGTTTCACCGCCGTCTCCCCAGCAAAGGGAAGGTGGAAAAGACGGAGGCGCATCACTTCCGTGATTTAAATAGGATGTAATTTATTATTTATTTTGTGTTTATTAATTATGGGGAATGACTGTTAAGCCGTAGTTAACCTGTGTATGTTTGGGTCAGATAGTTTCCTCATGTTTGAGGAAATTACATTTATGTTGACAATGTGGTTTGGGGATAATTGTGTAACCGGTTGACGGTAAGCCTGTGGGGAGGGGCTATGGGTACAAAAGGGCCGGTGTTGGCCCTGGAAGAGTCATTCGGGAGATTGTTGCAGTGAAGGCAACAGTGAGAATGTGTTTACTCCAGGAGTAATATACAAACAAATTTGGTAACTTTGATTTGGTTTATTTAAGTTATACTGTTTCACTTTTATCAAACAGTATATATATATATATATATATATTTTTTTTTTAAACTCCAGCGGCACTTGCCAGTACCCTTTACACAGATCCAGGGTGGTGATGTACTTGGCAGCTCCAACCCGCTCCAGCAAGTCGTCAATTCTTGGCATGGGATAGGCGTCGAACTCTGAGATGGAGTTGAGTTTCTGGAAATCCATGCAGATCCGTAGAGACCCATCCTTTTTGAAGACGATGACCACCGGGCTACACCACTCTGAGTTAGATGGCTCAATCACTCCAAGTTTTATCATCTCTTCTACCTCTTTCTGCAGTTCTTCTACCAGTTGTTGTGGGACACGGTAGGGACGTTGGCGGATTGGTTGTCCATCTTTTAGTCGGATGACATGCTCAACAAGGGTGGTCTTCCCCGGGCTGGCAGCCAAGAGTGAAGGAGCCTCTTTGAAAATCTGGAGGATCCGTGCAGCTTGCTCAGGTGCAAGGTGCGTCAAAACAGGAACGGCAGCCACAGTTAAGGTATCCAACCCATTCTCGACCTCCTCCTCCTCATCCAAGTTCACCTCCCTCACCAACAATGCCTTTTCAGGCGCCTGGACAGAACGTTCCTTCCACTCTTTCAGCAAGTTCACATGGTAGGTCTGTTTGGTTTTTTTCTTCTCTGGGTGATTGATCTCATAGGTGACTGGACCCATCTTCCGTGTGATGACATATGGCCCTTGCCACTTCGTCAACAGCTTGCTGTTGGATGAGGGCAGCAGCAAAAGGACTTTCTGGCCAGGCTGGAACTCACGATGCCGAGCTTGCTGGTCATACCAGGTCTTCTGGCTTTTCTGGGCCGAACGCAGGTTGACTTCAGCCTCCTCCTGGTATCCTGCCAGCCGATCCCTCATCTCCAGCACAAACTGCACCACTCCTCTATCACTTGGAGTGGTCGTAGGAGCCTCCCAGCCTTTTCGGAGTAGGTCCAATGGGCCCTGAACCTCCCATCCATATAGCAGCTCGAACGGCGAGAATCCAGTTGAAGCTTGGGGTACCTCTCGGTAGGCAAAAAGCAGGAATGGGAGCCAGCGGTCCCAATCCTTACCAGTGTCATCAACAAACTTCTGCAGCATCTTCTTCAGTGTCTGGTTGAATCTTTCCACCAGGCCATCAGTCTGCGGGTGATACGGCGTAGTCTTGATCGCCGATATGCCCAGTTGTCTGTAGAAGAGCTGCATCAACCTGGAGGTAAAGTTTGTTCCCTGGTCCGTTAGGATCTCGTCTGGTATCCCCACTCTGGAGAACAGCTGTACCAGCGCACGCAGAACCGATGGGGCAGTGATGGTACGCAGGGGAAAGGCCTCCGGAAACCGAGTGGCGTAGTCACACACAACAAGAATGTATTGGTGTCCCCCAATGCTTTTCACTAGAGGGCCGACAATGTCCATGGCAATCCTGCGGAAAGGAGTAGATATGACAGGCAGAGGCTGCAGGAAAGCTCTGTCAGACTTGCGGGCGATGCAGGTTTTCTGGCATGTGGGGCATGTGGTGCAGTATTTCTGTATATCAGTATACATGGAGGGCCAATAAAAACGTGCGCTGACACGCAGATAGGTTTTATGGGATATATTATATATATATATGCATATGTATATGTATATATATCTATATGTATGTATATATATATGTATATATATATGTATATATAATATATATGTATGTATGTATATATGTATGTGTATATATGTATTATATGTATGTATATATATATATATGTGTGTATATATATGTATATATATGTATGCGTATATATATTATAAATGTATATGTATATATATATATATGTATATATATATATATATATGTGTGTATATATATATATGTGTGTATATATATGTATGTATATATATGTATATATGTATGTATATATATATATATATGTATGTTATTATATATATATATAGTTGTAAGTCACTTCGGATAAAAGCGTCAGCTAAATGAAATGTAATGTAATACCGTACATGTATATGTCTTGTTTATTTCAACAACAAGAACAAGAAACGTCATCCATCTTCTCTGTTTGTTGTTGAGTGTGTGAAAGAACATTATATCACAAGACGGATGCCGTCGTGTTATTGTCACGTGTGTGAAATTACTATAGATGAATACACTCTTACACCAAATAAATAACAAATAGATACAAACAGATGAATACTCTTACACCAAATAAATAAGTAATAGATACAAACAGAGAGATTACATACCTTTCCGGTGACGGGGTTCATAATCAGAGTCATTACTGTCCCCTGTATGTGTGACGAGATCACTATCTTCCGACGGAGAGTCCTGAAATACGATGTCCAATGCCTCCTCGACGGACAAAAAAGTCTTCTTTCTGGCTGCCATTGTTACAATGAAGACAAAGAAAACAAATCCTGCTGTTTTGCTGATCGATCTGCCGTTCTCTGCTCTCCTGTCGCTGCTGGACATGCTATGCTATGCTATAGCCTAGTATGCTGCTTCAAAAGAGTGGGCTGTGCGTAAACCAGCTATACTGCCTTTATTTATAGTTACGCAAGCTCCTATCTCTGGAACCCATTGGTCGATTTGGGTGATTGACACCTTTTTTGAATCGTTAGAGCCAATCAAATCGAGTAGCAGTTTCAAAATACGTAAACACGTTACGCCTGCGGAGTGGGAGCTATGCGTAAACTGCATCTCCCGCAGCTGAAGCCACGGACTGTTAATCGTAGGACCTACTCTTCTGCCGTGAATGAAAGGATTTATTATCAGTAATCATTTTAAAGTGACAAGAGACATTGGATTAATCCTGAGCAGCGTTTTTATTCCTTTGAACACAACTTTTGATCACAAAACAGCCAAGGTAAGACCTAATTATTTTCATGGATTTGAAAACTGATATTGTTTACTTGCTATGTTCTGGCTGCTAGCTCGGTTAATGTTGTGCCTGTAGTGATGGGGTGTATACCCATGGAATCTGTGGAATCTCAGCTTTCAGAAAATGTGTTGTTTGTGCAGAAAGTATGAATTATAAATGATCGTTTTTGTGAGTTATGAGCAGAAATAGCAAGTGCTCGTTTTTGACATGGGATCATTTAGAGGCTTCTTGTGAGACTTATTTTTCGAAAAAAAAAAAAAATTTCATATCGTCAGTTAGCCAAGTTTCCTCCGGTCAGATGGGTATGGAATATTAATAGTTTCATGAATGACACTTCAGATATAGCACTGTTGCTACATATATAGCATTTTCGGACCCGAGCTCGGGTCCGTGGGGCTTAAGAGGTTAATAGACCATTCCTTTGTCCTTGTCATGTGTGATATCGATTAGGATAGAAAGAGCGCGAATATAGGCCACTCCTATATTCTCTGTGTAGAATTGCGCTGTGTTTCTGTGTAATCCTCAGTGTTGATTTGGGATTCTCATGATGAAAGTTGTGTTAATGCCTTGTGAACACTCACGGCCGTGACTCTCAAATAAACTCAGGTGTTTGATATAAAGCGGGTTCCAGCTTCCATTTCTTCCATCAATATTGCTGAGCAGAAGTTTCTCTCACAGATTGGCGTCACGGAACAGGATACCAAAAGATCTTCAGAGGCTGGTAAGTAAATGTCTATTTTGAGATTGGCTTACCAGCGTTTGGGATTGACGGTATTATAAATTTACCTGGAAGAACTAAGCTGCTGCAATTTTTTTGGGTTTCTCTACTCATTTACATTTGGAGGCTAATTATAACCTCGGGAATCGGTGTCAAGGGGGACGTTGTCCTGGCCGATTTCCCCGTGATTGTTGCTGGGGCAGGTGCCTACGAGCAAGCACGGCCCATGTGAAAACTATGAGAATATTTGGGGCTAATAAATAACCTCGGAATATCGAATTTCATCGATTTCCTCTGTGTGTGATTCTCGGAATTAAATCACCGGACAATTACACACAGCAAATATTCGGAGAAACTTTGAAAGAAAGCATCAGTAAGGTGGAGTTTCTGAATTAGAAGCAATGTCGTAGATTTGTATTGAAACGAATCGCCGAATTTAGGAGATTTCAGAGGATAAATTGCCTAAATCAACAGCATTTCTGCTGAGGTGCCGATTCTCCACCCCCTGTGGAGAGCAGGATGCAGACAAAGAGAGAGGAACAGTTACATAGGCATTATTTCCGCGACTATTACCATTTTTGAAAAAAGAAAGTGGTTAATGCGTGGTATGAGAATGTTATATGTCATGTCTAGGAAACTAATAGTGAAAGTTTATTCTTTATGTTAGTTTTGTCATGTCCCTTTGCCCTGTGCTTTATGTTTATTCCCTTAATTAATCATCCCTCTCATTTCAGGCCTCCACGCTCCCCGCCCCCTTCTGTCTCCTGCGTCCTTGATTGTTTTCCCCGCCCTGATTGTTTCCACCTGTGTCCCCTTTACCTGTGTATATATTGTGGTAGCTTCCTCCTGTTCATTGTCAGTTCGTTGTCTTACTATGACCCACGTTACTGATTACCTCACGGACTTCCCACGGATCTACCTCATTGATCACTTGCTAGTTTTCCTCGAAAGAGTATATTTGTTTTCCTTGTTTTGATTACTGTGCTAAATTCCAGTAAAGTCTTTATTTCTGAAAACACTATCTGAGTCGTGCAATTGAGTTCATGCCTCAGAGTCTCTCCTTGACAGTACGAACTGACCATTAAAATGAACTCAGCCGACTCAGACCAGCTAAAGAACGCCATCCGCTCTCAGGGCCAACGTCTTGGGCAACAAGAAGAGCAGATGGCCGCCATACAGCATGGAGTGCAGCACCTATCCAACAGCCACGGGGAACTACAATCATCGGTGACAACCCAGGTGAATCTGCTGGCAGCTGAGGTCCAGCGTGTGCTCACTCACCTGCAGGCTGCTTCTCCTCCCACGATTCCCCCGGTTCCGGCGGCGACCGGTTCCGATCCCAACCGGTCTACTGAGCCGCACAGTACTTCCATGCGTCTGGCTCCACCCGCAAAATACTCCGGAGACTCGGAGGGCTGCCGGACGTTCATTGTGCAGTGTGAGTTACACTATCACCACCAACCGGCTGCTTTTCCCACGGACAATTCCAAAGTGGCTTTCATGATCTCCCATCTCTCCGGCCGAGCAGCAGCGTGGGCTACGGCAGAGTGGTCCCGAGGCTCCCCCATCTGCGGGTCTCTGGAAAACTTCATAGACACTATGAGAAAGATCTTCAATCAAACCACGCCGGGCAGGGAAGCAGCTCGGGCTCTGATTAAGCTGAAACAACATCAGCGGAGTGTGGCTGACTACGCCATCGAGTTCCGGACTATGGCAGCCGATAGCGGCTGGAACTCCGCTGCATTGTTTGACGCTTTTGTCAGCGGTCTCTCGGATTCCCTACAAGACCAGCTGGCGCCTCTCGATCTGCCCGCTGACTTGGACTCTGTCATATCCATGGCAATACGGATAGACAATCGTTTGACGGAGAGGAGAAGGAATAAATCCAAGGATGCGGTTGATCCGCCTCCCCAGAGGAGACGCTCGCCGCTGGATACTACTTCTTCTTGGAGGCCCCGTCACCCCTCACCTGCGTTCCGGACAACAGCGCCCCCTGGCTCCGTGGAGGAGCCAATGCAGTTGGGCCGCGCCAAGCTTTCGATGGCAGAACGTCAGCGTCGATTAAAGGAGGGCCTGTGCTTCTACTGCGGGCAGCAAGGACATCCACAAGCGGCTTGTCCGGTAAAAGAGGAGGCTCACCAATAAAGAGGAGTACGTTGGTGAGCCGGATCTCTTCCTCTGACTTTCCTCCTCGCACCCTGACCCGCATCCAGGTAAAAATCAGAGACAATGTGGTTACTCATGGTGCACTCATTGACTCGGGGGCAGACGAAAGTCTGATGGATTGGGGTTTAGTTAAAAGATTGGACATAAAAACTAAACCTCTACCCCAGCCTCTGGAAGCGAGTGCTCTCGATGGGCGGCTGTTGTTTAAAGTGACTCACCAAACAGAGCCTTTAGAAATAAGATGTGATGATAACCATCACGAGACAATGTCATTTCACTTGTTTAATTCAGCCCAACATCCACTCATTTTGGGGTTTCCCTGGTTGAAACTTCATAACCCTCACATTGATTGGCAATCTGGGAGGGTGGAGGGGTGGGGAAAGAATTGCAGAGATCACTGTGTTAAGCAGGTAGCGGAGATTGACAGAAGAGGTAACACTGGGAGGGTTAGGCAGGGAACTATCCCAGAAATATATGTTCCTGATGTTCTTTCAGTCCCTTCCTGCTACCACGATTTAAGTGAAGTATTCAGTAAATCCAAGGCTCTGACTCTTCCGCCTCACCGCCCCTATGACTGTGCTATCGACCTGATTGCTGGGTCTACAATTCCTAAGGGTCGACTATATGCTATTTCAGGACCTGAGAAAGAGGCCATGAAGGACTATATTGATGCCTCCCTCAAAACAGGCCTTATTCGCCCTTCCTCATCACCAGCAGGAGCGGGGTTTTTTTTTGTTGGGAAAAAGGATGGGTCTCTTAGGCCCTGTATTGACTACTCACCTCTCAATGACATTACGGTTAAAAACCGGTACCCCCTTCCTCTCATCTCGTCAGCCTTCGAGCAGCTTCAGGGAGCCAAGGTTTTCACCAAGTTAGACCTGCGGAACGCTTATCATTTAGTCAGGATCAGGGAGGGCGATGAATGGAAGACGGGTTTCAACACCCCTTCAGGCCACTATGAATACCGTGTAATGCCATTTGGATTATCAAATGCTCCTGCTGTGTTCCAGGCTATGATCAACGACGTGTTGAGGGAGTTTCTGAACCGTTTCGTTTTTGTATATCTTGACGACATTCTGATCTACTCCCCTGACCTTGACACCCATAAACAACATGTCCGCCAGGTTCTACAAGAGCTGCTCAAGAATAGGTTGTTTGTCAAAGCAGAAAAATGCGAATTCCATGCAGAGACAGTCACTTTCTTGGGCTTCATCATTTCGCCAGGTCAGGTTAGGATGGACCCAGAGAAGGTTAGCGCAGTAGCTTGTTGGCCTACCCCTGACTCTCGTAAGAAAGTGCAGCAGTTTTTAGGCTTTGCAAATTTTTACAGACGTTTTGTGCGGAGGTTCAGTGCTATTGCAGCCCCTCTTCATGTCCTCACGTCCCCTCAAGTGCCTTTTTTGTGGTCTCCTCAGGCTGAGGAGGCTTTTTCTCGGCTTAAAGGAATGTTCACCTCTGCTCCCATACTCACCTTGCCGGACACCACTCGTCAGTTTGTGGTAGAAGTGGATGCCTCCAACGAAGGGGTGGGAGCGGTCCTCTCCCAGCGACTACAGAAGGACAACAAACTTCACCCCTGCGCTTTCCTGTCCAGGAAGCTCTCCCCAGCAGAGAGAAATTACGACGTGGGAAACCGTGAGTTGCTGGCCGTGAAGCTGGCACTGGAAGAGTGGAGGCATTGGTTGGAGGGAGCCGAGCATCCTTTCGTGGTTTGGACCGATCACAAAAACTTGGAGTATATAAGAAAGGCCAAAAGACTGAACTCCCGCCAGGCTAGGTGGACCTTGTTTTTCAACCGTTTTGACTTTGTTCTTTCCTTCAGGCCGGGGTCTCAGAATGTCAAGCCTGACGCTCTGTCCCGTCTGTTTGACCCTGTGCCTGCAGTCAAGGAGCCGGAACCCATCATCCAATTAAACCGGGTGGTAGGAGCGCTGACTTGGTCAGTAGAGAAGGAGGTAATACGAGCCAATGCTGGAGCTCCTGCACCAAGGGGTTGCCCGCCTAACCGGCTTTTCGTTCAGGAGGCCGAGCGACCACAGGTGATCCACTGGGCTCACACTTCGCTGCTCACCTGTCACCCTGGAGTCAAGAGAACTATGTTCATCATAAAACAACGTTTCTGGTGGACATCCATGGAGAAGGAGGTGAAGGAGTATGTGGAGGCGTGCCCTGTCTGCGCTCGAAACAAGACCTCTTCCAGGGCGCGAATAGGACTATTACAACCACTCCCTATTCCCAACAGACCCTGGTCAGAGATCTCCATGGACTTCGTCACTGGCCTGCCCCTCTCTAGAGGTAAAACCACAGTTCTTACGGTAGTGGACCGTTTTTCGAAAATGACGCATTTCATTGCTCTGCCCAAGATGCCCTCAGCGAAGGAAACGGCTGAGGTCATGATGCATAATGTGTTTCGGCTTCATGGTTTCCCAAAGGATATTGTCTCCGACCGGGGCCCCCAGTTTGTGTCACGCTTCTGGAAGGAGTTCTGCTGCCTCATCGGTGCCACGGTCAGTCTCTCGTCAGGATACCATCCGGAGTCTAACGGCCAGACAGAGCGCCTAAATCAAGAACTGGAGACCTGTTTGCGCTGCTTGGTGTCCCAGAATCCATCCTCCTGGAGCGAGCACCTCACCTGGGTTGAGTATGCGCACAACATCCTCCCTACTTCTGCCACGGGCCTGTCCCCATTTCACTGTGTTTATGGCTACCAGCCGCCACTGTTCCCAGCCACGGAGAGGGAGGTCACGGTCCCGTCTGCCCACGCGCTGGTCAGGCGTTGTCGGCGCGTGTGGGCTGCGGCTAGGAAGATCCTCTGCAGGAATTCACAACTGGTGAAAAGAGCAGCAGACCGAAAACGCCGACCAGCTCCTGTATACCAGCCAGGCCAAAAAGTCTGGCTTTCTACACGAGACCTTCCCCTCCACGTACTCTCCCGTAAATTGGCTCCCCGGTTTGTGGGTCCTTTTCCCGTCACCAAGGTCATCAACCCGGTTTCAGTGAGACTACGGCTTCCCAGGTCCATGAAGGTACATCCCACCTTCCATGTAGGGAAACTAAAACCCTTGAAGGAGAGCGCTATGGTTCCCACCGCCAAACCCCCCCCGCCCCCCCGGATGATTGATGGAGGTCCGGTTTACACCGTCAAGAAAATATTGGCTAGTCGGAAAAGGGGTAGAGGGCGACAGCTACTGGTTGACTGGAAGGGTTATGGTCCTGAGGAGCGGATATGGATTCCTTCCCGCTTCGTCATAGATAAAAGCCTCATTGAGGATTTTGACCGCCTCAACTCAGAGGAGCCTGGGCCGTCAGGAGCCGTCCCTAGAAGGGGGGGTACTGTCATGTCTAGGAAACTAATAGTGAAAGTTTATTCTTTATGTTAGTTTTGTCATGTCCCTTTGCCCTGTGCTTTATGTTTATTCCCTTAATTAATCATCCCTCTCATTTCAGGCCTCCACGCTCCCCGCCCCCTTCAGTCTCCTGCGTCCTTGATTGTTTTCCCCGCCCTGATTGTTTCCACCTGTGTCCCCTTTACCTGTGTATATATTGTGGTAGCTTCCTCCTGTTCATTGTCAGTTCGTTGTCTTACTATGACCCACGTTCCTGATTACCTCACGGACTTCCCACGGATCTACCTCATTGATCACTTGCTAGTTTTCCTCGAAAGAGTATATTTGTTTTCCTTGTTTTGATTACTGTGCTAAATTTCAGTAAAGTCTTTATTTCTGAAAACACTATCTGAGTTGTGCAATTGAGTTCATGCCTCAGAGTCTCTCCTTGACATTATATGAATTGCTGAATTTAGCTATTGTGTTTTTGGGAAGAAACGGTGAGAGAAAATTAAAGTCTATGCTTTTGGACGGAAAAAAGCAAAGCACCACTAAAATAAGCATAATGGTTGTTGATTTGAGAATCAGTACTAAATAGTCATTATTTCCACGATTATTACCATTTTTTTAACCAAAGAAAGTGGTTAATGCGTGGTGTGAGAATGTCATAATATGGATTGCTGAACACAACATTATGAGTAAGAAGGCTCTCATAATTAAACAAGATATTTCTCTAACCCCCTCTGAAAGTCTCCCTAATTCGGATTAAAACTAGGCTGGAAGAGTTTTTGTCACGCTGAGTTGTTGAGAGTTTTTATGTTTGTTTGTCTAATTGCAGTGTTTGTTTTATTGTACTAACTGTTAAACATGGGTAATACTGTCTCCAGAAACGAGTCCGTTGATAAGAGGAAAAATGATTCACGCACCAACACACTTACAACAAATCCTATTACAGACAGCCATTACACGCACATGTTTTCCCCTAATATGCCGTCAGGAATTGTCGGAAGAAGCTTTGATTGGACTAAAGTTATGCCGTTCACATCGTTACTTTGTGAACATTCACAACAGAATAGTCAGAAAGGACAGATTCTGTTTGATTGGCCGTTAACGGGCACTTTTGACATGGCCGTGTTGTGGCAGGCATTCAAATTAATTGAACATGAGGCGAATTGCTCCTGGGATGTTACCTACATGAAGGACTGCGTTAAAGCTTGGATGACTATTGCAGAAAAAGAGGTTACGATGAGCGAAAAAATGAAAAGTCAGTTGGCACCGAGAGAGGCTCCATTGAGCTCAAAGCTCTGATTGATAGAGTTTCTAAATGCGCAGCTAGTTGTCATTTGCTTAGCCTAGAGGCTGCTTTTGATGTTAAATCAGAGAACATGTCCAGAATTAAAGAAAGACACGGAAAGGACGTCGCAGCCATTGCGAAATCAGTTATTTACGATTGGCTGAAAAGACAAGGCAAATCTCCCAGCACAGCTCAGCTAATTTCCATTTTAACAGACGCTGGGCTGCTGGAGGAAAAGCAGGCTGTAGCTCTCTGCGCACAAATAATTCCCACGATAGGACTCTCAAATTCTGGGGCAAGAAACTCCGATGATGATTTATTAATGTCGGCTGCAGCTATCATGAATAAAAATAGGTTGACATATCAGGCAGGACAGTATAGACAACGAGAAATTGACCAGCAGGAACAAAGTGCAGCGGACAGTGGAGACGAAATGCCAGATAGCAGCTCATTACTTTGAATTACACACCCCGACCTCTGGCTCCGCAACGAAAATGTTACACAATCCAAACACGCCGTACGGCACCAGTTTTAAGGACTATGTCCCTCATAGAATTATCACAAGACTGCGAACATCTCAGGATAATAATTCTGCTGAAACTGTGACAGCACCAAAAATACTGATAGGAGAGATTCCAGTTTATAAGCCTTGGACACCCGCTGAGGTTATGGATGTCACTAATCACGCTCCAAGTCCCACTAAAAGCCCAGATGAGTATCTGTCGTGGTTGACTAATGTCTGCTCAGTTTATAACTCTCTAGTTCATGATGTTAAACAGCTGATAATCCTAACATACAAGGCAGATTGGCCCACGTGTAGGGAGGAATTCAAATTCCCTGCCTGGCCTGCGACACAGACGCGTGATACGTGGATCCAGACTGTAGCTGCTGTTGCAATCAAAGCATGCGCCAAAACTCACACAGATTTTTCGCTGGTGACGGCTTGCGTACAGAACCCAACAGAAACTGTCCCAGAATTTCTCCAGCGTTTCATGACAGTGTGGGATAATAATGCGGGCATTAAAAGAGAGGGCAATGATTTGTTCGCCATACAGACTTTGTTACATAATTTAATCCCTGAAACAGCTCAGGCGTATATGATGGCTACCCCAGATTGGCAAATTAAAACACGGAAATTAACATTAGCAACAATACGCGCGTTACACAGAAATCAGATATTTCTGACACCCAGAATTGCCCAGCTGATGCAAAAGTTGCCTCAAAATACACAGGCTTATCAGAGTGCGGATAACTCCCAGCAGTTTCAGGGACAAAACCGCACACAGCAGTATCAAAATCAGGGAAGATCACAGAGTTATCAAGACAAGGGCAGACAGCAGCAGAATAGAAATTCCAAAAAGTTGATGCCGTGTCACGTCTGTGGCGCAACGAATCACTGGGCGGGACAGTGCGAGCGGCGCTGGCAAGCACAGCAGGATGCACAACCCTTGCCTGCTCTCCCCCAGACCCCCGCCAACACCCGGCATTACTGCCTCCCCCTCCCCTTAACAGTCAATACGACAGGCAGGGGCAAAATGGTCAGCAAAGTCAATTTAACAGAAGATAGAGGTGCCATGATAAAGAAATAGGGTAAAATTCACAGCATTTCCCCATTCAAGCAGCAACAATTCGCCTTTCCAATAACCCGCGTGAAGATCCGATTATGCCCGTTGATTTCAGTGGTAAAGTGGTAGACATTTTGATTGACAGCGGAGCAACATTATCAGCAGTGCGCACGAAGGAAAAAGTGTGTGAAGCAACCAATAATTTTGTTACAACAATGGGAGTTTCTGGCATTCCTATGTCAGAGCCCGTTTCAGAGAAAACTAATATTTCAATTGAAGGATCACATGTCCAACACTCTTTCATTATTTCAGATGGAAGTCCTATTAATCTAATGGGCAGAGATTTGCTTTGTAAATTACAAGCAACAATACATTGCACTCCAGACGGATTGTTTTTGACTATTCCTGACAGCAAAGTCTATCAAGCTGTCCAATTCATTCAATCATCTCAGGACAACCTTTATTGTTGGTCATTTCCAGATTTCAACATGATTTCTGATTTTGGTGTCTTGTGGAAAATGCGCGGTTTCTTAACATCGGCCGGTAAGCCTATTCAACATCATGCATTAGTAGCTGCAGCATCTGATATTTAAGAAGTGTGTTACATTTGAAAATGGCAGAAAGTCTTGTTGCAATTTCCAGATATTAAAAGAGGTCCTTTGAGTTCCTCTGGTAATTATCAAATAGTAGCAGTTAAGTGAATACTGTTCAAACAATACCTGTGTTTGTGTTTTATATTGATTTATCTGTTTCATCCTTTCATAAATGTGAGGACTAAAATGGCCGTAGACAAAGAGCTGTTAAGGGTTTTATTGCTGTGGGGGAGCTGGAGCAAGACCCCACTGTGGTCTCTGGAATGTGTGGGGGATGTGTGTATGTGTGGAGGCTGCAGAAATAGGAGACAGTGAGGGTCAGAGGTGTTTGTTTGAGATGACTGGAAAAGACGACCAGTTGTCCTTAAACTCCACCCCTTCCTGTATCATTGGTATGAAAGCCTATCCAGCTTTCTGTTCTGTCTCTCTCTTCTCGCGCCGCTCGGACTGGAAGGTCCTGGCGGCCTGTGGGCAGGAGCCAGGAATGGGCCTACTCCTGACATTATACATATGATACGATATGGTTTGGTATGGTAATGTATTGATTGTATTGCATTGTATATTACCATTAAAGTGGATTATTGTTTAACGGTTAATTGTATGCTCTGGACTCCTTCCTGTAAGATATCAGCTTGTTTAGGGACGTGCGGAGATTTGAAAATGCGGACTAGTTGTCCACTCAAATCTCCATCAAATGGTGATCCGACGTGCCAAATAAACAGAGCTGTGGAAGGATTCTGACGACCAGACTGGGTCGGGAACAAACGCTTTCAGGTGCCTCAGACAATCGCAGGGCCCTGCAGCTACAAATAAGGTAAACAAAACTGTAGGATTGTCTGTAGGCGTTTCAGAGTGTTTTTGAAGTTTAAATGGAATATACAATGCATATTTTTACTATGTTAGGAAAGTTATATAAAACACGTGAACGTTGATCGCAAGGTAGACAGAGAGTCCTGCGTGACGAGATATGAGGCGGTTTAGCGTGGATCTCAGGTAGTTTATTCCTGAGTGGCGTGGAAACGGTGCAGGTCGTGGGTTGGCAGGTGAAATTCCTACACGACGAAGCCTGGAAATTCGATATTTCAGATCGACTCGCCGTTTAAAACTGAGGTTCAATAGCAGACTGAGGCCATAAGCTAAAGTGCCAGCGGTCTGCTATTTGTTCAATTCAGGGGAGAGAACGCAAACGTCACCGTAATTGTGACGAGACCGGCTCTCGTTTCCCTTGTCTGTAAAAATTCATTTGAAAGGCTGACGTAAACATAACGTTTTTCGCAAGGTAGACAGAGAGTCCTGCGTGACGAGATATGAAGCACATTATCAAGCTGGACAAACTGTACGGGGAATAAATCTGTGTGATTTTTACCTGAATAACCTGTGTGAGCGATTGTCTGTGGAAATCAGACATTCGCTCAGAAGAGTGAAGCTCATTTGTGCTCTGCTGCTGCCATCTAGTGGCTGAAAGGGGGGGAAGCACGTTAATTAAGTCAGATAAATAAAAGCGAAGTCAATATATTGCGTCAGAATAGTAAAGACAATTCTGAAATTCCTGGGAGTTATCGGGAGCAATGGGAACAGATTAAGAGATTGATTTTAAGTGGAATCAAATAGGGGGATGAAGAAAAGGCTAGAATATTTAAATAAATAAGCTGTCTGTAGGTTGTCATTGTTGATTAGTAAAGACCTTGTTTTATGTTGGTAAATGTAATGGTACAAGAGCAAGCTATTCATCACAATTGTATTTTTAGGTTATGAATAAAACAAAAAGTAGTAGCCTAAGTGATAAGCAGAAGGGTTTTTGAACGCTTGTCAGTAATGTTTATATGACAGGGGTGCTTAGGCCCGCTTCGGTTTTCAATGTGCGCCATCACGTTAAAACAGAGGATTGGTGGCATTTTCAGTTCATTGCTTGCTTCCACACGCCTTCCCCCTCCTTGTCTCTTTAATGCATTAGAACGATTGTTAACTTGCCGTGTTTCTAGAAATCGAACTCACTGTTCCGGAACGGCCTTTCAAAATAAAAGCCAAAGGCCGCTGTTCGCCAGAGATGCCTTCACAATAAAACCGTAATTAGCTTAACAATATATTTAACTTATATTGCGTCCTTAAATATTGATTTTAATTCATTACAGATCTAACCTGCTTGTAACACAACTTAGATAAACAATTTCAAGTGGTTAAAGGGGGTTTCCTGTCTGGCTCATTTGATTTAGAACTGAAGTAAGGAAGAATAGTGTTTTATGAGTCATTCCTCATGGTTTCTAAAGATAAATCATCAGTTTGTCTGGACTTTGATATAGAGATAGGATCATGGTGGAGAAGGAAGACCTTTTTTAGTTTCAAATTAAAGAAGATTTTAAAGATGAAGTAAGCAGGACTTCAACTGGCCAAAAGAGATTTTAAAGTTTAATATTCTTGGTTAGCAAACAAGACATCTGATTATTATGTCACACATGATATTCTTGTTATAGAAACTAGCTTAAAATATTGGAGAAAATATGTAGATGTTCTTTCGTAGTGTGTGGAATATGTGATGCTGGAAACATGTACGTTTTTCAATGTATAGGAGAAAATGGTTTCCTGAAAGAGTTATGTTGGGTAAATATGTAGCAATGGATGAAACAATTTTTAGAGTGAGTTTTTGTAATATCATTAGTAGACATCAATTAGGTTGTTTAGATGGCATTTAACAATTAAGACAGATAGTATGATTAGAAAGAGTCAGAGTGGAAAGGGTTGGATTTATTTAACCTCAGTGTGGTAGATTTTTTATAGGTAATGCGTCCCGAGACCTGGACTCCCCCTCTGAGTTAGAAAAGGCTACGATCCCGACCCTCCAAGCAGACAAAAGACCTAACCCAACAGGAGACTCCTCCTTCTCCATCGAACAGACAGAGAACCAGAGCTGAAACAACAACAACAAGACTGCAGCCAGAACTATCTCCACCTGTGGCATCCAGAACCAAACAGCATGCTGACAGGCAGAGATCTACGCTCATCAGTCCCTCAGACGGGACCATGAAGTTCCAAGCTGAGCACAAGAGCAAAGTGTGGGACATGAGAGCAGAATCCGCCCTCCATAGAAACAGCAGGGAGACTGTAAAGGAGGAGATGAAATGCAAAGCAGTGCAAGAACATTGGCATGATGGGGGCTGCAGATGTAACTGGGCCAATGGCTGCCTAAAAGAGTTACAGCGGATGAAGTTACAGCTGATGGACTGAAGAGAAGACAGAACCAGAGGAGTTGGCATGGTCGATTAGAAGTGAGGAGGCCGGGGTCACGGCTTGAGAAAACCAGAGGAGGAGAAAAGGAGAACGGGAATGAGTGAGTTTACACATAAACACACTTATTCACAAAACGCACATTTAAAGCATAAATACGTAAAGACAGAAAGATTTATTAAATTAAAAATAGCAGTAAACTATTAGAGTAAAATGAGAACACACTGAGGGTTAAAGGGGGAGACATGACAGAGTACAACCATATTCTTCAATCTTTTCATCATGTTAACAAAATATTCTTTGACATTTTGTATTCACGTGTGAATAAAGTAGTGGGATAGTTTTAGGAACCACTCTATAAGACAAATCTTTATCTGTATGGATAATGTTAAAGGGAGAGCTGGTGCCAAGCCAGATATAGTATTCCAATCTAAATAATTGATTTCACCATTGTAGCATAGTTATTACCATGGGAAATATGAAATGACTTCTGTTTTTAAATCCTTGATAAAGGAGGGAGTAATTGTTTCATGTTCGGACATCCAGGGTTCCACACACTGCTGAAGAGTTTAACATTGATTTTTAGGTGGACCAGAATTGAAGACGTGTGGTTGTTATACCATTGTTATCATGAACAAAAGATAAATATAAATAAGTGAAGATAACAAGATGTATTGACCATAAATTAGTCAATTGGTAAATAAAAATAGAGGAGAACTATTAAAGTGAAGTGGAAAATCAGTCTAAAACACACTGATAGGAAAAGGGGGGGGCATGAAGGAAGTATGCACTGGACTTTTTATTCGTGTGTGAATTTGGTAGTGTTTTAATTTGTTACAGTATTGATCAGTTCAAAGGGAGAGTTTTAGTAACAGCTCTATAAGATCAGATAAATATTTATTTATATAGGTCATGTTGAAGGGAAAGCTGGTTCTAAACAAAATATAGTATTTCAATTTGAGGTACTGGTTTCATGTTCAGACACCCAGAGTTCCACGCACTGTTAAAGAGGGTAACATTGTTCTTTAAGTGCACCAGAATTGAAGATAAATTGATAGAATGAGTTATGGAATACATAGCAGATCTTTACAGATCCTAGTAATGTTTTGACACAAGATAGTGATGTACACATGTTTCTGAAATAGATCTATTAGTCATTTTAATACTAATTAGGTGTAAATGAATTGCAGTAATAGTAATAGTACAATAAGGAAGTGACATTTTTTTGGCTAGACACTTTTCAGGGAATGTGGGAAACAGCAAGGAGGGGTTGGAGATATCTTGAACATTATAGTTGTAATTGTGAATTAATAAATGATGGCGCTCCATATATACAGATTTTTATAGACGAAGGATGCTGGCCTGTGCTGGAAGACGGAGTCTCTGCAGAGCACGACACATGGCCAAAAAGACTGAGACCAACTGACCGACAGGGTAACTTGGGAAGGCACTGTCAATGACTGACTCTGAGGTGAACCTGACCAAACCTGACTTTACAACCTGACAGTGTGAGTGTGAGTGTGTGTATGTCTGCACCTGATCAGTGCAACTGCATGATTTAAAACGATGACTAATCAAGCATGTTTTGGACTAACACATTATTTTTGTGTGTTAATAATGTGTGAAATGAGAGGTTTCCTAACATTGCACAAAAGGGGAAACCGTATCTAATCTCCTTGATGATATTTCACTCCCACAGGAGGTGGCTGTTTGCAGAATGTGGAGCTCAAACTAAAACATGAAGATTCTGTTTCTTTTAGGACTGAAAGATGGAGAGAAACACTTACTGGAGTGTTTACTGTGGAAATGATGGATGTACATTTGGGAAAAATGTTTGGTATTGTCTTATAATCCATTATGACCTGAAGGTTTTCTTCCCATACAGGTTTTTGTTTACACATGAGAAAATGTGTAAAAAAGGGGGAGTGTAAACTTTACAATGTACATTTTTCATTTAGGGACTGAAAGTAACCGGCTGCCCCAATTCGATTGTTCAATCTGACCATTGATTGACAGTTTTAGAATTGACCTGCTCCATATTTGGGGATAACACACTGTTTGATGAATGTTGGCATGTCTCTAATATTGATTGAGTTATAGCAGGTAACACAGATAAAGAATCAGTGGCCAAGGGGCTGCTGGGAGAGATGTAAGTCCAGAATGGAATACTGAAGAAGCTGACCTGTGAGTAATGTTTCAACAGACAACATCATGTAACTAGCCTGGTAAAGAAGTAAAAGCCATAGACTTTATTGTTTAGGTCATTATGGGGATATACATTTCATCTACATTTATAATAGAAAGACATTTGATGACAGTTTGTTGGAATTCTGTATTCATTTTTTCAGTAGGATAATATCTAAGCACTGACGGGTAGAAGCAGTATCACCAGGAAGCCATTCACTTTGTTAGTATTGTGATTTTGGTTGTTTTTGAATCCATAACATTAGTGTGTTTCTTTACCAGAAACATTAGCATTTCAAATCATATTTTTAGATTTTTAATGGGATCTCAGGGATTTCATTTAAAAATAAATACAGATGCTTGTCAGAAATTCAGAGCTATTGAAATATGTTATTTAGTTTACCTAAAGATGTTGGGGTTCTTATTTAGTGGGCACAGTCCAAGTATTAAGATTCTGAAGCTGCACAATTAATTTAGAAAACCTGTGCACAGACGTCTGTTGTTTTAGGACACCCCACCAACAGGCTCCAAGTGGCCACGCACTGGTGGGTCAAACAGCCGAGGGCCCCAGAGCCCGGAGCGTAGGCTTGAGGGATTTGTATCAGATTTCTCCACACAGGTTGTTGACGCCAAAAGGGGGACCCGAGATGCAGGAGGCTGACTGTCAACCCGAGGCTCTCCGGCCCCGACCGAGTGACCCAGAGGACATCCAATGCCGTCCGCCTACAAGGAAAGGGGGACAACTGGTACCACTGGAGCCAGTGTGCGGCGGGGGAAAACACCTGCGAGGACCCTAGACGACATCAGGACGGATCTGGCTCTCGTCATGGAGGTCGACTCGGATGCTGTCATCAGCGGACTGGAGGAGAAGGACCTCGAGGACATCCATCCAGCAGTCGTCCCAGGAGGCATCATCATCGGACCGGGGAAGGACCTCGAGGACATCCAGGCAGCAGACGACTTGGAAGCGGCTGGCAGTGGGCTGGGGGACTTGTCGAGGCAGCAGAGGAGTCTACTTCTCTCTGATCAGTTCCACCCGTGAAGGGAAAGCCGCATCTCCCCCTCCCTATCAGCTGTCGTGTGGGCTATTCCTTTGGGGGGGGGGGGGCGGGCAGGCGGGCTGATGATTCACCACCAGGAGACTGCTTCTTGGCACTCAGCTGCCCCCTCATGGTTCCGTCACTGCCATGGGAAGTGACGTTCTGTTCCTTCACGATTTCAAATACTTTGGATCTCAGTTTCTGATGATATTGGAGAGGAATGACAATAGTTATGTTTCAAGTGCCTTGTGTAAGTTGCACTCTTTTAGGAGAGTGCAAAAGGGGGATTGCAGCATCTGATATTTAAGAAGTGTGTTACATTTGAAAATGGCAGAAAGTCTTGTTGCAATTTCCAGATATTAAAAGAGGTCCTTTGAGTTCCTCTGGTAATTATCAAATAGTAGCAGTTAAGTGAATACTGTTCAAACAATACCTGTGTTTGTGTTTTATATTGATCTATCTGTTTCATCCTTTCATAAATGTGAGGACTAAAATGGCGGTAGACAAAGAGCTGTTAAGGGTTTTATTGCTGTGGGGGAGCTGGAGCAAGACCCCACTGTGGTCTCTGGAATGTGATGGGGGGATGTGTATATGTGTGGAGGCTGCAGAAATAGGAGACAGTGAGGGTCAGAGGTGTTTGTTTGAGATGACTGGAAAAGACGACCAGTTGTCCTTAAACTCCACCCCTTCCTGTATCATTGGTATGAAAGCCTATCCAGCTTTCTGTTCTGTCTCTCTCTTCTCGCGCCGCTCGGACTGGAAGGTCCTGGCGGCCTGTGGGCAGGAGCCAGGAATGGGCCTACCCCTGACATTATACATATGATACGATATGGTTTGGTATGGTAATGTATTGATTGTATTGCATTGTATATTACCATTAAAGTGGATTATTGTTTAACGGTTAATTGTATGCTCTGGACTCCTTCCTGTAAGATATCAGCTTGTTTAGGGACGCGCGGAGATTTGAAAATGCGGACTAGTTGTCCACTCAAATCTCCATCATAGCTCAGCTATTAGACGCTATCATGCTCCCTACACAGCTAGCAGTAGTTAAATGTGCTGCTCACACAAATTCTGATGATCCTATTTCGCATGGAAATGCGTTAGCCGACACCGCGGCTAAACAAGCAGCAGTTTCCTGCTCTTCTATGGTGCTCCAATGCCCCTCAACACAACCCGCAGAACCCATTTCTTTGCCTTCCTTTAATGATGTCGCGGACATGCAAGCCCGCGCTGATGTTAGGGAGAAAGATTTATGGCTAAGACGAGGTTGTAGACTTGACGCTAAGTCCAGCTTGTGGCTCCACCCAGACGGACGGATGGTCTGTCCACGTTCGTTCCTCCATGTTTTGGCACATGTTGCACATGGCAAATCACATGTAGGAAAAGGAGGGATGAATGGGATTATAAAGTCACAATGGTTTGCTCCAGGCATTAGACTAGCTACACAGACCCTGGTAGACAGATGCATGATATGCCAGCAGACAAGACGAAGAAGTGGTCAAATTCAGCATGAACACTTACCGCCCCCCTCGGGGCCCTTTGTAAATATGCAAATTGACTTTTCACATATGCCACCATGCCAAGGATTCAAATATATTTTGGTAATAGTGTGCCAGTTCTCCAAATGGGTAGAGGCCTACCCTACCAGAAAAGAAGACGCTAGAACAGTTGTAAAGTGTCTTCTCAAAGATGTTATTCCTAGATTTGGTGTGCCCACAGGAATTAACAGTGACAGAGGTCCAGCATTCATTTCTAAGATAACCCAGAGTCTAGCTACAGTGTTAGGGTTCAAATGGCAATTGCATGTTCCCTATCACCCACAGAGCTCAGCCCAGGTTGAGAGAATGAACTTGACTATAAAGGAGAAACTCACTAAAACAATGTTGACCACAGGACTAAAATGGGTAGACGTGCTGCCGCTAGTTCTGTGCTCCATCAGAAGTTCACCAAATGCAACGACAGGGCTTAGCCCACACGAGGTATTGATGGGAAGGGTAATGTTCGCAGGGTTTAGCCCCCCAGTAACACCCCACAAACTCACTCTTTTGTGGACAGATGATTACATGACTAACTATGTCAAATATCTAACTGACATGTTGAGAAAGTTTCACAGGCAGGTGGCTGACAGGCTCCCCCAGCCGGGAGAGGAGCCCACCCACCCCTTTCAGATTGGTGATAATGTACTAATCAAATCTCTTGAAAAAGATGCTCTGTCTCCCAGGTGGAAAGGTCCTTTTCAGGTGTTAATAGTGACCAGAACAGCCCTGAGAGTACAAGGGAGACCGGAGTGGATTCACGCTACAAGATGTCGTCTCTCCCCTCTACCGGATGCTGGCGTGTGAAGGCAGTCATCATCATCGTCATGCTGGGTCTTCTGTACCTGGCCAAGGACGCCCTGCTAGATGGAGCTGTGGAAATCCCAACGACAGGTGGCGAGGGATCTCGCCTGTCTGAGGAAGAAAATAAGGTGCTCTTATCTACGAGCGCAGACGACTTGACCACTCAGAGCCCAGACCCTGAGGGCAAAACGACACCAACGGGCAAATCAGTGCCTAGCGACAAGGACAGGTTGTATCCAATCACCACACAGACATTCAGTATGGTGCAAGAGACACAACGAGAAAGAAAAGGAGGAATAATCAGGAGGATTGTCTCCCTCCCTGATCATAAATCAGAGACTATTTCTTTTAACTGTCCAGCTTTAATATGTGATCCATCTAACTGTATTATTATATTTTATGTGTCCTTAGTTCACTCAACGTGGGAGATATATCCAATGGACCAGTACCGTGCGGACGGGGTGGCGTCGGAGGGGGTGAGAATAGCACTCGACACCATTGAAGACATGCCCCCAGAACTGTGGTGTAGCACTAGAGAACAGGTTAAGACACTGATAAAGGATAAGGTAACATGTAGAGTGAGGAAACCAGATTACCAGGTTCCCAATCCAGGTGCTACTGCATGCAAACTGTCTGGACCAGATAGAAAAACAAATGTTCTATCCACTCCACTTAAACACTCAGGAGGTGATGCAGATTTTTCAAAAAAGGCCTTAATCACTCCTTTTAAACTAACTAAAACTAATTCTGCAGTAAGTTTAATGTTAGACTACGCACATGAACGTAATATTAGCAACTGTTGGCTGTGCCAAAATATGCCAAAATCCATGCATTCTCCCATGTTTAGCCAAATTCCTTTCACAAAAGTGGATTATAAATTAGTCAGTTGGAACGATATTGACTCTAGGATTAGCGATGAGGCTGAGGACTGCTACACTCCTTCATACCCAACAGACTCTGATAAACCGTTACAGTACGAGGGTCTGGTCTCTCTCATTGTTGAGACAGTAAATACAAATTACCTGCCTGACGGTTTCAAACGATTGATGTTTTTAAAACTAATATATGTGAAGAAATACATTAACCTAGCTTTTGAATACAGATTCCAGTTAGCTCTGGTACAAACTAATTGTTCGGTTAATTCCACAAGTCCAACATGCACAAAACAACCACACATGGCATCTTTGCTGGTTGAAGCTTTGGTAACAGTTGTACCCTGGTTTGGCTCCAGAACAGTGGACTCCGTTGAGGTTAAAATACATGATTGTACGCAACCAATACCCCTAGGCAAGCCCCCTACACGTGACTGTTCAATATATGTTCCCCCAATTGTAGTACATGAATGGAATAATGTGTCCATCTGTTTCCAGAATGAAGCAGGATCTCACACCTCTCCGGATGTGGGACACAGCGACTGTAATACCATAGTGAGGGTAAAATTAGCCAGAATTCCTCTCCCACAGAGAGTTTACTTAGTTTGTGGCGACCGGGCTTATGGCTGCGTACCGTATGACGTTTTTTATGGCACCTGTTATCTAGCCTACCTAATTCCTTTAATCCGTAAAGTAGAGGCAAATGAGATTGCAGCGATACTTCCCTCTCTACACAGGAACAGCAGGTCCATTACAAAAGGACAACAGGTAGCGAGCCTATTTTTGCCTTGGTACGGCATTTATGTTAGTCAGCAGGAGATCATGGCATTATCCAAAGTAGTGGAAAATCATCTAAATGTATCGAACACAGCAATGTTAGCTGAACATAAAGAATTGCAAGAAGTTAGGACAGTAGCACTACAGAATCGCATGGCGCTGGACCTCCTCTTAGCTGCCCAGGGGGGCGCGTGTAAAGTAATTGGTGCGGAGTGCTGTTCCTTTGTCTCTGACGCCACACCGGAAGTTATGGATATGATTCATGATACGGCTAACGGGATAAAAGAATTGCATGAAACTCATGGGTTTACATTTGGGGATTTAAGTGGAACCCTTGGATCCTGGGGAGCGGGGTTGGTTACATTTGTTGTTACTGTTGCAGTGTTTATCTTGGTTGTGCTAATCCTAGTGACCTGTTTGATCACTGTAGTTAAATTAGCCATACACAGGGTTGCCAAGACTGCCCTCCAGGCCCCACAGAGGCTAGTGGGGTATTCTACTGTAGATGACACAATGTTGATGTACGACGCCGAGCTTACAGACCCATGGGTCTCCATGGCAGTTCCTGCACCTTCGGTACCCCCATTCAGCGATTGATAAATTGATTAAAGTTGACACTCAGAATAAAGAATAGATGTTTTGATTTTCCTTGAATAAAGAACAGATGTTTTTAATTTTTCCTTCCTCAGGTTGTTACAATAAAATGTCTGACTTTTCCTTTTCAGATTTTGAACAAATGTATTTGAATAAAATGTATGTAGTAAAGTACCTTACTCTTGAATAAGTGTATTGAAGTAAACGTAAAGTAATGTTAAAGATTGAGGACACTGTACCTTTACAGATTACAGATTGATCAATTCATCACTGTGAATTTATACCTTAACTGTGAATCTTAACTGGATCTCTCATGATTCTGATTTTATACCTCAATTGGATTTCTTATAATCCTACATTTTAATTGTGTTTTAATAAGTAATTGCCTTGAAGTAAATCTTTAAGATGTAAACTGAATTTGAATTTGTGTTTGATGAATGAGATTAACTGAGTGATAAATGATAAAAGATCTTGTTTTGAAACATATATTTTACTATTATATTTTTGTATTGCATGTGTTATTATTGTGCTTTTTTGACAAAAGAAATCAAACACTGAAGATAGATGATTTTTCTATTATGGTTGTCTGTATCAACCGTTGTGATTGACTGTTTCAATCTTATTCTGCTTTTGATGTAATTAATGTAATGAGAAATCCACACAACTCTGAGGACGTTTTATTTGATTTAAGTAGTGACTGAAATATTCTTAGACTAATGTTAATTGGTTATCAATAAATTGATAAAAGGGAGGATCTGTGAAGAAATATTTTAATGAGATCTGTGCATGGGAGAATGTTAGTGTTTTCCCTATGTGTCCTGTTTGTAATTTACACAGGGCAAAAGGCCGAAGGGTCTGCTTCCCTGTGGGGGAAGTGTGACCAATTGCGCAAATGGTGTTAATAGACCAATCCTTTGTCCTTGTCATGTGTGATATCGATTAGGATAGAAAGAGCGCGAATATAGGCCACTCCTATATTCTCTGTGTAGAATTGCGCTGTGTTTCTGTGTAATCCTCAGTGTTGATTTGGGATTCTTATGATGAAAGTTGTGTTAATGCCTTGTGAACACTCACGGCCGTGACTCTCAAATAAACTCAGGTGTTTGATATAAAGCGGGTTCCAGCTTCCATTTCTTCCATCAACATTGCTGAGCAGAAGTTTCTCTCACACCACCAACGTCAGCAAGGTCTCACCTCTATTCACTCCTGAAGAACCAGTTCAATTAACTGCTGTTTCAGTTCAGACGACACGCTAAATCTGTTTAAGCGATCCCGAAGGATTTTGGTATCAGTAATGGGGTGTGGTCCTGCCTAAGTGTGTAGGGTGCAATCCTACCTTTAAGCAGGAGAGGACAGCGCAGATTTATTTAAAGTTCTCCCAATCCAAAAAGGTGGGATGATTTTATTTGAAGAAAATGGTCCACACTTAAACGGGTTTTTACCTTCTCTCGTTACAATGTGACAATCATACAACACACATCATGCCGTGGTACTTTTCTAATATAAAACCTTCAGTTTCACATTTCTTACACTAAATTCTACCTTCAGCTGCCCTCTTCAGTTGAAACATTAAAAGTCTAATCCAGACCTCCTCATGAATGGCCGGTGCTATAAACACATTCAAACTGTCATTCAACAATTCACCAATCAATCAATCGATCTTACCAAGTTGAGAGAACCTTCCAAGGAGAAGCCCCACTCTGGAGCTTTCTCCCTCTCAGCCAGTGCTTTTGTGCTGCACATAGGAACACAAAGAAATCCCAAAGACACCTCCTGTATACCGTGTGGGGAAAGGTCATGACCTCTGGTGTGCAGGCCTGGACATCCAGACATATTCTCCCATGGTACGGCCTGAACACATGTTGGGGCTCCAGTACTTTTCCATTGAGTCGGGGGTACAGCCTGTGAGTGAAGACTGCTGTCCCCCCTCTTTAATTAGTGACACCCAAAAAGTATGGTATAGTGTGATTATAGAACAACATGAAATATAATATTTTCATTGTGGGTTATACAAGATTATGTTTGATATATATACATATACATATCCACATGCTAAACATGTCCAGAACTCAAGCTGGCAATTAGTAATCACTAAGGAAGCCTTAGATGGAGCCTCAGTGACCTTTGAGAGATCACCCTCTTTCAATCCCAAGAAACCATTCCTCCTCAAAGACACTTTCACCTCTGACAGACTTTCACCAGGACCACACTCCGCACCATGGGGGGGCTTTCTGTTCACCTGTGGAATTCCCTCCCAGACAACCTGAGGACTCCACAGACCACTGACTCCTTTAAGAAGGGCCTAAAAACATCTCTTTTTAAAAACCTTTTATTAAACTTGTGTTTCTTTAAAAAATAAAAGTATATCATGCCCCTTGTAGCACTTTGAGATGACTTATAGCAATGAAAGGTGCTTTATGTCTTTATGTCTTGATCCCCATTAACACTAGCATGAGCATTGGCTCTTCTTCCTGGGGTCCTCACACACTCAAAACATACAGAAACATACATACAACAAAATTAAAACAGCTCATAATTTCATGCTATTTACAGTGAAATGAAGTGAAACTAAAATGGTCATCCAATTATTTACAAATCAAATGCTTTATTCTTATTATGATCATTAGGTTGGACACCCCAAGGGCCCCCCCTATGCAGGAGCCATCGTTCAGAGTGAGATGTTGGAGCAGGTAAAGGCGGGGCTCCAAGCTGACCTGAAGGAGAGTGAGTTGGGGTATCTGGGGTGGATGGAGTCTCCTCTTTGGTGCCGGGGTGGGTGGGAGGTGGTGGGAGGTAGCAGCAGGTGTATGAGCAACACATCTTTAAGAAAAGCTTTAAGTACAATGGATTGTTTTTGTTCATTTCATATTGAGGAGAGCCAACAGGAAGTCTTTCATCAGCTGCAGGCTTCTTCTGTATTTTCCAAAATGCCTCCACGCTCCTCTGGACGTCTCGAACTCGCCCCGTGATGAATAAACTGAGAACAAATCAAAGCTGAGCTGCAGATGTGTCTGGAACACCAGAAACACACTGAGCAGTAACTACATCTAATGAAGTGGTGACACCTCAGTGAATAAAGTTCACTTGGTACGACCTCTCACCTTTCTGTGTGTCTTCACCTCCTGTCACCTGAGAGGAGAGAGAGAGAGTGATGATGATGATGATGATGATGAAACAAAGAGAAACAGCCAGAATGATGAAGAGAGAGGAGAGTGTTGTTTTCCTCTGAGCTCCCGCTCCATGAAAGAGTTCATATCTGGATGAATGGAGGACATGGTTTCAGTACTCACAGCTCTTCTGGATCGTGGCTCTGAGCGGCTCATCATATCCGATCCTGTAGAGACGAACACAACCCAACAGTTTGAGATCCAGTTTAAATAAGTGTTGGTTCTTTGAGTCAGCTTCAGAGTCCTGGTCTCATGCTCTACATCCCATCATATCTGCTCTGCAAACACTACGACTGCCTGCCTCAGCTCTCTGCTGACAGGAAGTAACCAGTCATTGGTCGAGAACAGGGGGTCCGAACTCTCTTCCCCGAGGGCCTCATGCAGACAGAGATATGAAGGTCCGGGCCGCTCTCTAGAGGTATGTGGCCTCATGAGGTCAGTTATAAGTCAGAAACCTCAGGTGGAGGTAAAGGATGCTTGTTACTTGAAGACGCTTTGAGAAACAAACCGCTCTCAGCTCTGCAGAGGGTTCACTTTGTTCTGTCAGCAGCTCCGTCCTTAAAGCAGGAGCTTCACCTCGATTATAATCACAGGAAACACGAGGGCTCTATTTCACGCTTGTTATGCAAATAAGTTATTGGCTTTTTTCTTATCAAGTTAGATTTGTTAGAACATGTTTTCAGCTTTAATTGAGTGCATTTATTTTAAAGGTGGGATTATGAACACATGAATACTACTGGGTAATATATGTGTACATATATATTTAAGAAGTACAATACAAGACAAGTTTCATTTGTGGGTCATATTTCATTAGCCTTTAGAATTAGCTGAGGGCCGCATTTGGCCCCCGGGCCGCAGTTTGGACACCCCTGGTCTCGAGACTAAAAACATCCCATAAGAACAGACCCCTTTCCCACTCGTCTCTAAACCCCACCTGTCTGTAATACCTCGTTCACACCAACGCAACTCCGGTTCAGGCTCCGTGAGCTTTTCAGGTTCAGAACCGGTTCTTCGGTTTAGCTCCGGCTCTTTTCACACCGCCCAGAGTCCGACTGCTGCTGCGTCATTGCGTCATCGTTTGCGTCATGACGTAACCGTTTGCGTGCATGCTTCATAAAGCCAACCCGCGCGGAAACCCCTCACAGCAACAACAACAACAACAACAATGGCCGATTGTGCTCCGGCTTCCTCTGCACCTCTTCAGAAGACCAGATTCCCAGCAGGCAGCTGGTCTCTTCAGTGGACCACTGCTGCTGGTTACGTTTCTCCATCGTTGTGTACAAGCTGGATGAAACACGGGCTTGTTGTTGTTGTTGTTGTTCAGGAGTTGATCCGCCTCGACGTAAGCGTGACGTATGCGGTGCTTTTGCTCTGGCCGGACAATTTTTTGGTGCTTGAAACGAACCGGATTCCGGAGCTAAGAGGCGGCTCCGCTGCGGTGTGAACAGGAAAACCTGGTGCTCCTCAAGCTCCAGCTCCGAACCGGCCCTGAAACACCGTTGGTGTGAATGAGGTGTCAGAGAGCTGATCACTGAAGTGTGGCTTTGCAGGTTCAGCTGTTCTTCTGTAGCTGATGGAAGAATGGAAGAGCCTGCAGTCAGTGGGAAACATCACTGACTGTTTCCCAGAGAGAGAAACACCTCCCTGAGTTTCATACCATACTGCTGAACCAGCAGAGACCCTCACTGACCTGAGGGTCTGCAGTCTGCAGGCTGGACCCTGCAGGAGATCTCTCAGACGCTTCTCTGAGTCCTTCAGAGCGTTCCCTCTCAGGTCCAGATCTCTCAGATGGAAGTTGGACTTCAGAGCTGAGGCCAGAGCAGAACAGCTGATCTCTGACAAGCTGCAGCACTCCAGTCTGAATAAAGAAACATGATGAGGAAACAAATCAGTTTATAATCAGATGTTTCTCAACAGTTAAATGAATGGGAACAACAACAACAACAACAACAACAACAACAACAACAACAACAACAACAACACATCTATCGTTTACTAAATATTAAAAACATAGATGTACTTTTTCCAACTAACATCTATTGCAGTTCCCTCAGGAGTCCGACAACATTTCAGTCTGCAGTTCTTACTTTAGTAGCTACAAAGGAACATATGAACAAAACAGCATTTCCAACTGAATGGATGTTAGTTCATGACGTAGAAGAATCAGGATGAATATCTAATGAAACATGAGATCTCCAGCAGGAACAGAGAGTCAGTGACTGACCTGAGGGTCTGCAGTCTGCAGGCTGGACCCTGCAGGAGATCTCTCAGCAGCTCCACTCCTGAGTCCTTCAGAGCGTTCCCACTCAGGTCCAGATCTCTCAGATGGAGGTTGGACTTCAGAGCTGAGGCCAGAGCAGAACAGCTGATCTCTGACAAGCTGCAGGCTCTCAGACTGAATAAAGAAACATGATGTCAGTTTAGAAAACAATGTTCCTGTTAGAAATAACTCCAGGTTTAATAATGTGATCAGAGTCAACCAGGGTTCAAAGGTCTCCTTTGGTCGGTTTGGGACACCGGGATACACGGGGGACACACAGGGGGGGACACGGGGGGACACACAGGGACACACCGGGGACACGTGAGGACACACGGGGACACACCGGGGACACACCGGGGACACACGGGGACACGTGGGGACACACGGGGACACACAGGGACACGTGGGGACACGTGGTGATGTAGAGAGGACATCAGGAAGGGCATTCTGCGTGATAGGTCCTCTTTAAAGTCAGAGATGATGCAGAAACAATCCACTGAGGATCTGGAACTCTAACTTTGATCAGATGTTCATCAAGTCCTTCCTCTCCCTCACAGCTCCTCAGTCCTGACAGCATCTCCACTGACTCCTGGAGCACAGGGAGAGTCTGTGGAAGCTCAGCCTCTCTCCCTCTCACATTCCCCTTCTCTGTGTTACTCTGATCAATATGCAGTCATTAGCAAAGAGGAACAAATAGTTTACATGGATTTGTTCAAATTCAGAAAATCATAAACACAAGCAGATGAAGTTCAGTCAGTGAACTGACCTGAGAGCCTCCAGTCTGCAGGCTGGACTCTTCAGTGCAGAACTCAGACGCTCCACTCCTGAGTCCTTCAGAGCGTTCTCACTCAGGTCCAGATCTCTCAGGTGGGAGGAGTCAGACTTCAGAGCTGAGGCCAGAGCAGAACAGCTGATCTCTGACAAGCTGCAGTCCCTCAGTCTGAATAAAGAAACATGATGAGGAAACAAATCAGTTTATAATCAGATGTTACTCAACATGTAAATGAATGGGAACAACAACAACAACAACAACAACAACAACAACAACAACAACACGTCTTCTTCAGAAAGTAAACTTTATTAAAGTCAAACTAATATCACTTCAGATTAACTTTATTCAGACGCTATCGTTTACTAAATATTAAAAACATAGATTTACTTTTTCCAACTAACATCTATTGCAGTTCCCTCAGGAGTCCGACAGCATTTCAGTCTGCAGTTCTTACTTTAGTAGCTACAAATGAACATATGAACAAAACAGCATTTCCAACTGAATGGATGTTAGTTCATGACGTAGAAGAATCCGGATGAATATCTAATGAAACATGAGATCTCCAGCAGGAACAGAGAGTCAGTGACTGACCTGAGGGTCTGCAGTCTGCAGGCTGGACCCTGCAGGAGATCTCTCAGCAGCTCCACTCCTGAGTCCTTCAGAGCGTTCCAACTCAGGTTCAGATCTCTCAGATGGAGGTTGGACTTCAGAGCTGAGGCCAGAGCAGAACAGCTGATCTCTGACAAGCTGCAGCTCCTCAGTCTGAATAAAGAAACATGATGTCAGTTTAGAAAACAAAGTTCCTGTTAGAAATAACTCCAGGTTTAATAATGTGATCAGAGTCAACCAGGGTTCAAAGGTCTCCTATCAGGCTGTCTTTAGCAGATATTCTGGCTCTGGATTTATAACAACATATAAAACATGTCTATGAAGTGTTTTGCTCCAAATACCAAACAGATCATGCATTTCAGAAATCCCTCACATCCCTCTGTTCCAGCTGTTCGAGGAGAGCAGGTTCGGGTCCTTCGCTTAAAGAGAGGAGGCGGAGCTAATGCCTGATCAGAATTACCCGGCAGACTCAGCTAAACGCTGCCGTGATTAAACACCATCATGTTCCAAACCACATCAAGGATCCTCTCTGAAACAGGATGGAGCTCAAACTCTCTCTCTCTCTCTGGTTTACCACCAGGTGACTTCCTTTTGACTTCCTGCTTCTTCACACACTCTCTCTCCAGCACAGGTTAGCTCTGAGTGCTAGCATGCTAATGTAAACACAGACCAGATTACTTCCAGAACACGTCTCAATGTTTCTGACAGCAACGTTTCTGATTGGCCCGTGGGGCTAAAGCCCGCCCACATTTCAGTAATGTGGTCATGACGCAGCAAATCTGGATCAGCTCCGTTGGTCCCCGTTTTCAGAGATGTGGGTACGGAGGAGAAGAGAGAGGGGTTTGTTTCTGACACTTTGAGAGTCTCCTGACACACCGGGGACACACGGGGGACACACGGGGGATACCCGGGGGACACATGGGGGACACACGGGGACACACAGGGGAAACACCGGGGACACATGGGGGACACACGGGGCACACACCGGGACTACACGGGGGATACACGGGGACACACCGGGGGGACACCGGGACTACACGGGGGACACACGGGGACACACACGGGGGACACACCGGGCACACGCGGGGACACGCGGTGACACACCGGACCGGGGACACGCGGGGACACACGGGGACACGTGGGGACACACCGGGGACACACGGGGACACACCGGGGACACACGGGGACACATCGGGGACACACGGGGACACATCGGGGACACACGGGGACACGTGGTGACACACGGGGACACGTGGTGACACACGGGGACACGTGGGGACACACGGGGACACGTGGTGACACACGGGGACACACCGGGGACACACGGGGACACGTGGTGATGTAGAGAGGACATCAGGAAGGGCATTCTGCGTGATAGGTCCTCTTTAATGTCAGAGATGATGCAGAAACAATCCACTGAGGATCTGGAACTCTAACTTTGATCAGATGTTCATCAAGTCCTTCCTCTCCCTCACAGCTCCTCAGTCCTGACAGCATCTCCACTGACTCCTGGAGCACAGGGAGAGTCTGTGGAAGCTCAGACTCTCTCCCTCTCACATTCCCCTTCTCTCTGTTACTCTGATCAATATGCAGTCATTAGCAAAGAGGAACAAATAGTTTACATGGATTTGTTCAAATTCAGAAAGTCATAAACACAAGCAGATGAAGTTCAGTCAGTGAACTGACCTGAGAGCCTCCAGTCTGCAGGCTGGACTCTTCAGTCCAGGACTCAGACGCTCCACTCCTGAGTCCTGCAGAGCGTTCCAACTCAGGTCCAGATCTCTCAGGTGGGAGGAGTCAGACTTCAGAGCTGAGGCCAGAGCAGAACAGCTGATCTCTGACAAGCTGCAGCCTCTCAGACTGAATAAAGAAACATGATGAGGAAACAAATCAGTTTATAATCAGATGTTTCTCAACATTTAAATGAATGGGAACAACAACAACAACAACAACAACAACAACAACAACAACAACAACAACAACAACACGTCTTCTTCAGAAAGTAAACTTTATTAAAGTCAAACTAATATCACTTCAGATGAACTTTATTCAGACGCTATCGTTTACTAAATATTAAAAACATAGATTTACTTTTTCCAACTAACATCTATTGCAGTTCCCTCAGGAGTCAGACAGCATTTCAGTCTGCAGTTCTTACTTTAGTAGCTACAAAGGAACATATGAACAAAACAGCATTTCCAACTGAATGGATGTTAGTTCATGACGTAGAAGAATCCGGATGAATATCTAATGAAACATGAGATCTCCAGCAGGAACAGAGAGTCAGTGACTGACCTGAGGGTCTGCAGTCTGCAGGCTGGACCCTGCAGGAGATCTCTCAGACGCTCTCCTGAGTCCTTCAGAGCGTTCTCACTCAGGTCCAGATCTCTCAGATGGAGGTTGGACTTCAGAGCTGAGGCCAGAGCAGAACAGCTGATCTCTGACAAGCTGCAGCTCCTCAGTCTGAATAAAGAAACATGATGTCAGTTTAGAAAACAAAGTTCCTGTTAGAAATAACTCCAGGTTTAATAATGTGATCAGAGTCAACCAGGGTTCAAAGGTCTCCTATCAGGCTATCTTTAGCAGATATTCTGGCTCTGGATTTATAACAACATATAAAAACATGTCTATGAAGTGTTTTGCTCCAAATACCAAACAGATCATGCATTTCAGAAATCCCTCACATCCCTCTGTTCCAGCTGTTAGAGGAGAGCAGGTTCGGGTCCTTAGCTTAAAGAGAGGAGGCGGAGCTAATGCCTGATCAGAATTACCCGGCAGACTCAGCTAAACGCTGCCGTGATTAAACACCATCATGTTCCAAACCACATCAAGGATCCTCTCTGAAACAGGATGGAGCTCAAACTCTCTCTCTCTCTCAGGTTTACCACCAGGTGACTTCCTTTTGACTTCCTGCTTCTTCACACACTCTCTCTCCAGCACAGGTTAGCTCTGAGTGCTAGCATGCTAATGTAAACACAGACCAGATTACTTCCAGAACACGTCTCATTGTTTCTGACAGCAACGTTTCTGATTGGCCCGTGGGGCTAAAGCCCGCCCACATTTTAGTAATGTGGTCATGACGCAGCAAATCTGGATCAGCTCCGTTGTTCCTCGTTTTCAGAGATGTGGGTACGGAGGAGAAGAGAGAGGGGTTTGTTTCTGACACTATGAGAGTCTCCTGACACACCGGGGACACACCGGGGACACACGGGGGACACACTGGGGACACACAGGGACACACGGGGACACGTGGTGACACACGGGGACACGTGGTGATGTAGAGAGGGCATCAGGAAGGGCATTCTGCGTGATAGGTCCTCTTTAAAGTCAGAGATGAAGCAGAAACAATCCACTGAGGATCTGGAACTCTAACTTTGATCAGATGTTCATCAAGTCCTTCCTCTCCCTCACAGCTCCTCAGTCCTGACAGCATCTCCACTGACTCCTGGAGCACAGGGAGAGTCTGTGGAAGCTCAGCCTCTCTCCCTCTCACATTCCCCTTCTCTCTGTTACTCTGATCAATATGCAGTCATTAGCAAAGAGGAACAAATAGTTTAATGTATTTGTTCAAATTCAGAAAGTCATAAACACAAGCAGATGAAGTTCAGTGAGTGAACTGACCTGAGAGCCTCCAGTCTGCAGGCTGGACTCTTCAGTACAGGACTCAGACGCTCCACTCCTGAGTCCTTCAGAGCGTTCCCACTCAGGTCCAGATCTCTCAGGTGGGAGGAGTCAGACTTCAGAGCTGAGGCCACGACTTCACATTCAGTCTCTGAGAGTCCACATCTAGCAAGTCTATAATAACACATAAATCACAACATGTGTTAAAAAGAGGAAACATAATAACCTCAAGCATTTGATGAATACATATTTGACATGTTCTGATTGAGATTTGCTGTTAGTCCGTTTTATATAATATATAATAACAGAGTAATGCGTTGTCAGTGTGGTCTGATCACATGTCTGTCCCTGACTGTTACCTAAGAAACAGAAATTAAATAAATCACTCGATGATATTAGAGAAGTACATATTTAGATGTTAATTAATATTTGGATGTGAATGATGGATGTGTTGGCTTCTCTGAGCATCTGGAAATGTACTGCGCACACAAACACAATTAACACACCAATAAAGTTTCAATATTTCAAACTGAATACCATCAGATGTTCCCAGTATATCAGCATTAAGACATACCTCTGGTGTTGGTGGGAGATTATATAGATCTGATTTTAAACTCTAACACATTGTGATAAAATCGTGTGTGTTTAAAGGTGGGGTGAGTTTGAGAAACCGGCTCGAGATAGCAATGAATATCTGAAGTGCTTTGAAGCCGTGGCGCTGAAAAAAGCTCGACCAATCATCTGAGCCGGCTAAAGTAGCTGATAGCCTACCTGCCTGTCAGCCTTCCATCGGGGCACACACTGATCTCTGCCCTCATTGGCCATGTGCGTGTTCAGGTGTTGGAGGAGGGGCTCTGTGAGGTGTTGGAGGAGGGGCTCTGTGAGGTGTTGGAGGAGGGGCTCTGTGAGGTGTTGGAGGAGGGGCTCTGTGAGGTGTTGGAGGAGGGGCTCTGAGAGGTGTTGTGGGAGGGGCTCTGTGAGGTGTTGGAGGAGGGGCTCTGTGAGGTGTTGGAGGAAGGGCTCTGAGAGGTGTTGGGGGAGGGGCTCTGAGAGGTGTTGGAGGAGGGGCTCTGTGAGGTGTTGGAGGAGGGGCTCTGTGAGGAAGGGGCAGATTTTCTCCGGTCGTGTATTTTCAAATTCTAGCCACTCGAGCTGCTTTCTCAAACGTACCTACCCACCTTTAATGATAAAGAAACTACTAGAAAGGGATAATAACTGATAACTGTAGGTCCTGCTGTGAGGTGTGATCACATGCTGAGGAGCCTCTAAAGTCCTTCATGTGTTTGACATGTCGCCTCTCAGTATTTAACTGCAGAAAAGTTATCGTGTTTATTTGAATAATTAAACTCCTGATCCACTTTAGTTTATAAAGTGAACCACATCTGGACTCACCTGGCCTTCCTGTAGTTCCTCACAGCTGGAAGCAGTCTCCGTTTCCCCTCCTCTGATGTTTTGTACTGACTCAGGTCAAACTCATCCAGAACCTCCTCTGACATCTGCAGCATGTAGGCCAGAGCAGAGCAGTGGATCTCAGAGAGTTCCTCTGATCTGTTCCCTGACTTCAGGAACTCTGTGATATCCTGATGCACTGAGAGGTCCTTCATCTCTGTCAGGCAGTGGAAGATGTTGATGCTCCTTTCAGGAGAGATTTGTGTTCTCTTCTCCTTCAGGTTCTTGATGGCTCTCTGGATGGTTTCTGGACGGTTGTCTGTGCGACCCAGCAGGCCTCCTAACAGACTCTGGTTGGACTCCAGAGAGAGGCCGTGGAGGAAGCGGACAAACAGGTCCAGGTGGCCATTTCTACTTCTGAGGGATTTCTCCATGGCTCCTTTGAGAAAGACATCCAGGGATGGGTACTCCTGATCTCTGATTTTACTGTTCTTATAGGGCCAGTCTTTCTTCAGGAAGTGCTTCAGTACCTTTTTGTTCCTGCTGGTGTAACAGTGGAACAAGTAGACTGCAGCCAGGAACTCCTGAACGCTCAGGTGAACAAAGCAGTAGACTGTTTTCTGGAAGATCACACTCTCTCTTTTGAAGATCTCTGTACAAACTCCTGAGTGCACCAAGGCCTCGGTGACACCAAGGCCACAGCGCTGCAGGTCTTCTTGGTAGAACATGATGTGTCCTTTCTCCAGATGTTCAAAGGCCAGCCTCCCCAGCTTCAGAAGAAGCTCCCTGTCAGCCTCCGTCAGCTGCTGTGGACTCGTCTCATGTCCCTCTTCATACTTCTGCTTCTTCCTCTTGGTCTGGACCAGCAGGAAGTGTGAGTACATGTCAGTGAGGGTCTGGGGCAGCTCTCCTCTCTGGTCTGTGGTCAACATGTGGTCCAGAACTGCAGCAGTGATCCAGCAGAAGACTGGGATCATGCACATGATGTGGAGGCTCCTGGAGCTCTTGATGTGAGAGATGATTCTGCTGGACAGGTCTTCATCACTCGATCTCCTCCTGAAGTACTCCTCCTTCTGGGCGTCAGTGAAGCCTCGTACTTCTGTCACCCTGTCCACACACTCAGGAGGGATCTGATTGGCCGCTGCAGGTCTGGAAGTTATCCAGAGGAGAGCCGAGGGAAGCAGCTTCCCCCTGATGAGGTTTGTCAGCAGCACGTTGACTGAGGACTTCTGAGAGACCTCAGACACAACCTTCTTCTTTCTGAAGTCCAGAGAAAGTCTGCTTTCATCCAGGCCGTCAAAGATGAGCAGCACTTTGCAGACAGCCAGCTGCTCTGCTGTGACCTTCTGTAAGGTCGGATGGAAGACATGGAGCAGCCTGAGAAGACTGTACTGCTCTCCTTTGATCAGGTTCAGCTCCCTGAAGGAGAGCGGAATCACCAGACTGACATCTTGGTTTCCCAAACCCTCGGCCCAGTCCAGAGTGAACTTCTGCACCGAGAAGCTTTTTCCAACTCCAGCGACTCCGTTGGTCAGGACCGCTCTGATGGGAGTCTGCTGGTCAGGTGAGGCTCTAAAGATGTCCTGGCACTTGATTGGAGTGTCATGGAGGGGCTCCTTCTTGGAAGCCGTCTCCAGCTGCCTCACCTCGTGTTGGGTATTCACCTCTTCACTCTGGCCTCGTGTGATGTAGAGCTCAGTGAAGATGCTGTTGAGGAGGGTTTCACTTTGACCAGTTCCTTCAGTCACACGTTCACATCTCCTCCTCAGACTGAGCCGATGTTCATCTAGAACCTCCTGCAGACCACGTTCTGCTGGAAGAGAAGAAACAGGAGAGAATCAGGAACATGCTTTAGAGAATCTAACAATAAAACTAATTTAATAAAAAGTTTAAATGTTTTATAAACATGTTAATGTCTTTGCTCTTCAACAGAATACCTAATAAAAGAAACAAATGAACCAGGATGAGGAATAAGACGCTGCATGAGTTCGGCCTCTTACCTCGTACAGAGCTGGTCTGACTGGCTGTCTGCAGGCCAGCTCTGGTTCTGGGTCTTCCTCCACACAGGGGACAGGAGGGGTCTCCTGATGGAGGTCTCTGCTCCCAGTATGAGGTGATGCACTGTCTGCAGAACCAGTGTCCACAGCTGGTCGAGACTGGATCCTTCAGGACGTCCTGACACAGAGCACAGCTGGTAGAGACTGGATCCTTCAGGACGTCCTGACGCAGAGCACAGCTGGACAGCGTCTCCTCCACAGGAACACCACTCTTCCTCTTCCCTCTGTGGAGAGGAACACATCCTTTACAGCACTTTACTTTAGGGGAGCTGATTCTCACCAAAGGTACAACAAGGGGGAAAGTTCTACTTTGATATTTAATAATATACCCTTGTGATCAGATAGCTTACAATTCACATGATCATAACACCAGAGAGCCTCCTGTCTGGATTCATGAGCCAGAGGAGCACATGTTCCCTGCATCTACACTCAGCTGTATGAACCTGGTGCTTTATAAACCCAGCATAGAATCTGCTGTGAATTCATATCAGTAAACATCTGGAAAGGATGCCTAAATAACAACAGAATGATACTGATGTGTAAACAGCCTGAGATAAAGCTTTGTCAGGTCTGTCTCCAATATCCTCAGATAATGTTAGCTTGCTCTGCTGCGTTTTCCCTTTACAAACTGCTCACATGATTTCATTAAAGATCAGCTTCATATATTAGATTACATCAAAACAGAATCCTCTTCAGGTCAGGTCACAGGAGAAACTCTTACCTTGTGTCTGAGGGTCCAGGTTCATCACTGAAGACTGGAGGAAGACTCATAGACCAGTCACTCTTCAGAGACAGACAGCTGGGGACTGGAGACCCTGCTCTCTGTCTGTGGAAACAACATGTTTTAAACATCATCAGTTCATCTAAAGAGCAGCTTTTGATCTATGACTGTTCACCTGATTAAAGATGTTAGAGTTCTTGAGTCGTGGTTGTGGGTTTCTGTTGTTAAAATGTATTCAAGTCCAACATGTAGAGTGAGGATGATTTCACTAGTAGATTATTTACTATTACTGATGATGACAAGAAGCGAGAGTTCAATTACTCTTTGTTAATGTACTCTACTGGGTTTCATTAAACAGGTCAGATGATCAGATACCGTGGCCGTGGGAAGTAGGGGTGCAGAGGGTTCTGCAGCACCCCCTGGTGGAGGACAGGGAATCTGCACGTCCACAAGATTAAATGGAAATATAATACATAAAAAACGAATTTTCAGCCTTGATGTAACAACATTCATAATGAGTTAAAGATAACACCCCTTCCCCTCCGGTTACATTTTCCATTTGCCCTGTACGATGGGCGCTGTAAGTGATGACAGTGGGGGATGTTGGCTTATCAGGCGCCCGCAGCTCACAGCCAAAGTGTGAGAGAGAGATGGCGCACCGGTACCGGCGGGGACTGCTGTTAGCTTCTGCTGCGCTAACGGATAAGAAGCTGTTTCTACAACAAGCTGGAGGGAGAGCTCTCCTGTCAGACTGAGGCTCCGTGAGGTAAAGGACTCTGAGTGTTAGATAGTTCACTTTAGTCTAAGTTATCTCAGTGGCTCTCAAACGGTTTGATCACAATGTATATAAACAAATATTTCCAAGGCACTCCTTTATAATTATTTGGATAAATAAAAACCGGTTTGAAATCATTCCAGTGTATAATATAGGACAGTAAACAAGAAATATCGTTTAAAACTGGAGAGATTAAAAAATATGCATAAATAAATGTTAACTGGTAAAGTAAGATATAAATGAAGAACTAAACTAAAATAAGTCACATGTATTTGTTATTGGCGATGGTAGGTTCTTGGTTATGTTCACATACTTATTTGATTATTAAAATGTGAACCGATCTTTTTCAGATGGGTGTTTAGAGTTGTACCCCCTAGATCAGGGCCTCATGTATAACGCCGTGCGTAGGATTCACGTGGGAAGGTTGCTTACGTAGTAGAAATCCGAAAAATAGGGACAGATATTTTCCGACATTTTCCGATTCACCGAAGATTGCGTACCAGCGAGGAAAGCGCGTACGGCACTCCCTACCCTTTATAAATCACAACCGACTCGAAATGCGGTGCAGCTTTTGCGGGCTTCACGTAACGCCCAGATTTGCCTATAAATAGTCAAAGAAATGCCCATTCATTCATTCATTCTGACTGACTGACTGACTGCATGAAGGAGATCGCAGGAAATGAGGACAGAAAGCTAAAACAGACATCTCACACCGTGTCAGATGTTGGTTATTTTGGGGAGGTGGAGATAAATCATATTGTTTGGTGGATGCCGTTTGAACCGAGCAGCAGCATGGAGGTCGGATCGTCACCAACATAAATAAATAAGTGGTCCGAAAAAGGTTCATGACAAAAAGAATACACATAGCCTTCCTCAGGCAGTGTGTTTGTACCGGGGACAGGAGACCCCCCCCCCCCCCTTGATGAGAGACTGTACGAAGTGTTCGGGGAATCCCTCCGGAGTGGAGTCATGAAGACTGGATCTGAATTATGTGTTTGTATTTGGTGGTTTGTGTCCCAGCTGTCGATCAGCAACTATATATCCATAATCCACCAGTTAGAGGAAATACAACTAATGTGTTATATTCGCTGTACAATTGACCACATGGTGTTCTTAGCTTCCAGACCTCCTGTGTTTTACGAGCGACTTATCAAGTCTTGGCAAACGGCATAAAACACGATTAAACGTGATAGTATATAAAACCATGCTCGTATCTACAACCTATAGAAATGCAACATGGCGTCAGTTTAGACGTAACTCCGTTCTCCTGCTCACTGCATCATTCATGAAGAAACATTTCATAACATTAACACAACACATTCGAGGTGGTTTTAAATAACATATCCGTATTTAGTTATTCCTCCAGGTTGTGTGTGTGTGTGTGTGTGTGTGTGTGTGTGTGTGTGTGTGTGTGTGTGTGTGTGTGTGTGTGTGTGTGGTGTGTGTGTGTGTGTGTGTGTGTGTGTGTGTGTGTGTGTGCACTGAGGAGTCTCAAACAGGCGTTTGTTCAATCATTTTAAGATTGGCTTTAATCAATGTTTGAAAATGAATTCTTCATAAATGATAAATGAGAGGTAACGTTTTATTTATGGTATTATTTCCACATATTTCTCTCCGTTCTTCCTTCTGCCAACGGGGTCGCAGTTTCTCGTCCCTCCCGTGTTTGTGCTTAGTGCGTACGCGTGGGTTAGAGTTTGCGTGGAGGACCGCACGTTTTTCCCGTCAAGTTAGTATTTTATAAATCGCAAACATTGCGTAGAATCTGGCGTACGCCATCTTTTGAGCGTATATCCCTTTATAAATGAAGCCCCAGGTCAGGTCACAGGAGAAACTCTTACCTTGTGTCTGAGGGTCCAGGTTCATCACTGAAGACTGGAGGGTTCCACATAGACCAGTCACTCTTCAGAGACTGACAGCTGGGGACTGGAGACCCTGCTCTCTGTCTGTGGAAACAACATGTTTTAAACATCATCAGTTCATCTAAAGAGCAGCTTTTGATCTATGACTGTTCACCTGATTAAAGATTTTAGAGTTCTTGAGTCGTGGTTGTGGGTTTTCTGTTGTTAAAATTCGTTCAAGTCCAACATGTAGAGTGAGGAGGATTTCACTAGTAGATTATTTACTATTACTGATGATGACAAGAAGCAAGAGTTCAATTACTCTTTGTTAATGTACTCTACTGGGTTTCATTAACCAGTTCAGATGATCTGATACCATGGCCGTGGGAAGTAGGGGTGCTGAGGGTGCTGCAGCACCCCCTGGTGGAGGACAGGGAATCTGCACGTCCACAAGATTAAATGGAAATATAATACAAAAAAAAAGAATTTTCCACCTTGATGTAACAACATTCATAATGAGTTAAAGATAACACCCTTTCCCCCCCGGTTCCATTTTCCATTTTCCCCATACGATGGGCGCTGTAAGTGATGAAAGTGGGGGATGTTGGTTTATCAGGCGCCCGCAGCTCACAGCCAAAGTGAGAGAGAGAGAGGGCGCACCGGTACGGGCGGGGACTGCTGTTAGCTTCTGCTGCGCTAACGGATAAGAAGCTGCTTCTACAACAAGCTGGAGGGAGAGCTCTCCTGTCAGACTGAGGCTCCGTGAGGTAAAGGACTCTGAGTGTTAGATAGTTCACTTTAGTCTAAGGTATCTCAGTGGCTCTCAAACGGTTTGATCACAATTTATGTAAACAAATATTTCCAAGGCACTCCTTTATAATTATTAGGATAAATAAAAACCGGTTTGAAATCATTCCAGTGTATACTATAGGACAGTAAACCAGACATATCGTTTAAAACAGGAGAGATACAAAAATATGCATAAATAAATGTTAACTGGTAAAATAAGATATAAATGAACAACACAAATAAAATAAGTCACATGTATTTGTTATTGGCGATGGTAGGTTCTTGGTTATGTTCACATACTTATTTGATTATTAAAATGTAAACCGATCTTTTTCAGATGGGTGTTTAGAGTTGTACCCCCTAGATCAGGGCCTCATGTATAACGCCATGCGTAGGATTCACGTGGGAAGGTTGCTTACGTAGTAGAAATCCGAAAAATAGGGACAGATATTTTCCGACATTTTCCGATTCACCGAAGATTGCGTACCGGCGAGGAAAGCGCGTACGGCACTCCCTACCTTGTGTCTGAGGGTCCAGGTTCATTACTGAAGAATGGAGGTCTCCCCCATAGACCAGTCCACTCTTCAGAGACTGACAGCTGGGGACTGGAGACCCTGCTCTCTGTCTGTGGAAACAACATGTTTTAAACATCATCAGTTCATCTAAAGAGCAGCTTTTGATCTATGACTGTTCACCTGATTAAAGATTTTACAGTTCTTGAGTCGTGGTTGTGGGTTTCTGTTGTTAAAATTCATTTAAGTGTGAAACTTTTTACATATTTGTATTTTATTTGCTTAATTTAACACAAAGTCCAACATGTAGAGTGAGGAGGATTTCACTAGTAGATTATTTGCTGATGAAGACAAGAAGCAAGAGTTCAATTACTCTTTGTTAATGTACTCGATGGGTTTCATTAAACAGGTTTAGATCATCAGATACCGACAAAAACTGAATCCTCTTCAGGTCAGGTTACAGCAGACACTCTTACCTTGTGTCTGAGGGTCCAGGTTCATCACGGAAGACTGGAGGGTCCCACATAGACCAGTCACTCTTCAGAGATAGACAGCTGGGGACTGGAGATGTGTCCTCTTCCTCATCTTTTAAATCACTCATCTTAACCAGTCTGAGAGATAATCCAGTCACACACACACACACACACACACACACACACACACACACACACACACACACACACACACACACCTTAATAATGAACTTGGTTAAAATACATGAAATCAGTCAGACTGCAGGCCGCTCTCCATTTTGTCTGCGCTGGTCTGTCACATGTTATGTAACTCTGATCAATGAGGAAACAGGAAATAATACAAGTTTACAACACTTGCAGAAGTCTCACTGGACTCTAGGACGCTGATTTTTAACCAAGAAGTTCTTTTCGGACATCCAGTAAAACAGAGTAAATAATGAATGTGTTAGGAAGCAGATCCTGGTGTTCACACTCACCCTGTTCTCCTCCTGCTCCGAGCTGTAAAATGGCATCTGGCAGTCTGACAAGTCTGACTTCAAACTTTCAGTTTCAACTTCCCTCCCCTGACTGCAGCCCCTCCTCTGTTTCATAACCAGCCTCCTCAGCTGAAGCAGTTCACATTTTCTTATCTTATCTTACTATTACTATCCTACCTTATCTTACTTTGTTCAGTGAGATCAAGGACATGCAGCTAAAAACAAGCTCAACAAAGTTATCAGAAGACGACAACATCCGCACATCAGCGACCGTAGGATATCATTCAAGCTGCTTCATATCAAAAACTATGAACTTAAATAAAAACACAAAGCTAAATGTAACTAATTTATAAGATGTGCCAAAATCAGGATGTTGAGGCATGTAGGCATTCTGCAGAGGTGGGACCAAGTCATTGTTTTGCAAGTCACAAGTAAGTCTCAAGTCTTTGCACTCAAGTCCGAGTCAAGTCTCAAGTCAGGATGGGCAAGTTCAAGTCAAGTCCTAAACTTTGAAAAAACGAGTCTTAAAGGTCCCATGTCATGCTTTTCCGTTGAGGACCCGTCCCCTTGTGTTATGAAGGTGTTTTCTGCATGTGAACGGTCTGCAGAGTCAAAAACCCTCAAAGTACACCCTGCAGCGAGTAAAACTCTAACACAGAAAATACCTCCCCAAAACGCCTCGTTGGAGAAAATTCACTGTCCATTTGATTCTTCCGGGTACGCATGATGTCAACCGTACCCGGAACCAAATGGACCAATCCGCGGAGCAGTTACGTTAAGCCCCAGCTGATTGGTCCAAATTGACCAATCCACGAACTTCCTCACTCACTCAGTGCAGGCAGCTCTGCTGATCTCTCCTCCCTGGCTGCAGGCTGATAACAGACAGTTGGGATCGCGGTGAAATTCTCTCTGCAGACCCATTCTCACAGCGTCTATCAACCTTTTTCTTTCTCGATGTCAAGCCACACTTATTGCTTTTACTTCGGCTGTGACTTTGTGTGTGCTCAGGGTGAGTTTTGGCTGTGTATCGCTAAACAAGGAAACAACACCTCCACGGAGCTTAGCGCGATTCACAACGTCCCGACCAATCAGAGCACACTGTGCTCACAG
>JAMFTG010001733.1:0-35000 GCA_023974075.1 Chaenocephalus aceratus
GGCTGGGCAGCAGCTGTGTGTCCGTGCTGCGGCTGGGCAGCAGCTGTGTGTCCGTGCTGCGGCTGGGCAGCACTGTGTTCCGTGCTGCGGCTGGGCAGCAGCTGTGTGTCCGTGCTGCGGCTGGCATAAGCTTTCCTGCTCGCTACTCCTCCTCTCCAGGTTTCGCTGCTGATCCGCAGAGATCTCTTCGAGCGAGCTAAAGACTTCAACATCATCCTGGGACGACGTGGCCATCACGGAGCTGAGCTTCAGCCGAGAATACACCGCCGCCGTGGAGGCGAAGCAAGTCGGTGAGTAAAGAGGCCACGCCTCCTCCTCCGCCTCCTCCTCCTCCTCCTCCTCCTCTTCCTCCTCCTCCTCCTCCTCCTCTCCTCCTCCACCCTCCTCTTCGTCCTCCAGCCTCCTCCAGCCTCCTCTTCCTCCGCCTCCTCCAGCCTCCTCTTCCTCCTCCTCCTCCTCCTCCTCCAGCCTCTTCCTCCAGCCTCTTCTTCTTCCCTCCTCCTCTCCTCTTCCTCTTCCTCTTCCTCTTCCTCTTCCTCTTCCTCCTCCTCCTCCTCCTCCAGCCTCTTCCTCCAGCCTCTTCTTCTTCCTCCTCCTCTTCCTCTTCCTCTTCCTCTTCCTCTTCTTCCTCCTCTTCTTCCTCCTCCTCCTCCTCCTCCTCCTCCTCCTCCAGCCTCCTCCTCTTCCTCTTCCTCCTCCTCCTCCAGCCTCCTCCTCTTCCTCTTCCTCCTCCTCCTCCAGCCTTCTCTTCCTCCTCCAGCCTCCTCCTCCTCCTCTTCCTCCTCCAGCCTCCTCCGCCTCCTCCTCCAGCCTCCTCCTCTTCCGCTTCCTCCTCCTCCAGCCTCTTCCTCCTCTTCCTCCAGCCTCTTCCTCCTCCAGCCTCCTCCTCCTCCTCCTCCTCCTCCTCCTCCAGCCTCCTCCTCCAGCCTCCTCCTTCAGCCTCCTCCTCCTCCTCTCCTCCTCCTCCTCCTCCTCCATCCTCCTCCTCCGCCTCCTCAGCCTCCTCCTCCTCCAGCCTCCTCCTCCTCCTCCTCCAGCCTCCTCCTCCTCCTCCTCCAGCCTCCTCCTCCTCCTCCTCCTCCTCCAGCCTCCTCCTCCAGCCTCCTCCTCCAGCTCCTCTCCTCCTCCTCCAGCCTCCTCCTCCTCCTCCTCCTCCTCCTCCTCCTCCTCCTCCTCCTCCTCACAGTGTCATGTTTTATTTATTTATTTTCTCTTGTTTCTGATCACTGGGCGTTCATCACGCAGCTTGTTTTTAACATTTGAGTCATTAGGATTAATTAACAGGATTTACGAAGTGTTTAAAACTAATTTGCAAATTTCAAATTCTGTAGTTTTTTAAACGAACATATTGTTTTGTTTATTTATGAACTGAAGTGTTTCTGTTCCCTTGCAGCCCAGCAGGAGGCGCAGAGAGCCCAGTTTTACGTTGAAAAAGCGTTACAGGATCAGAGACATAAAATCATCCAAGCTGAAGGAGAGGCTGAGGCGGCCAAGATGGTGAGTTCAAGGACTCTTTAAAGTAGAGACACACTGATACACACCTGAACATCAGCAGGAGAGGACTCTTTAAAGTAGAGACACTACATACTGATATACACCTGAACATCAGCAGGAGAGGACTCTTTAAAGTAGAGACACTACATACTGATATACACCTGAACATCAGCAGGAGAGGACTCTTTAAAGTAGAGACACTACACACTGATATTCACCTGAACATCAGCAGGAGAGGACTCTTTAAAGTGGATACACTACATACTGATATTCACCTGAACATCAGCAGGAGAGCACTCTTTAAAGTGGATACACTACATACTGATATTCACCTGAACATCAGCAGGAGAGGACTCTTTAAAGTAGAGACACTACATACTGATATTCACCTGAACATCAGCAGGAGAGGACTCTTTAAAGTAGAGACACTACATACTGATATACACCTGAACATCAGCAGGAGAGGACTCTTTAAAGTAGACACTACATACTGATATACACCTGAACATCAGCAGGAGAGGACTCTTTAAAGTAGAGACACTACATACTGATATCCACCTGAACATCAGCAGGAGAGGACTCTTTAAAGTAGAGACACTACATACTGATATCCACCTGAACATCAGCAGGAGAGGACTCTTTAAAGTAGAGACACTACATGCTGATATACACCTGAACATCAGCAGGAGAGGACTCTTTAAAGTAGAGACACTACACACTGATATACACCTGAACATCAGCAGGAGAGGACTCTTTAAAGTAGAGACACTACATACTGATATACACCTGAACATCAGCAGGAGAGGACTCTTTAAAGTAGAGACACACTGATACACACCTGAACATCAGCAGGAGAGGACTCTTTAAAGTGGAGACACTACATACTGATATACACCTGAACATCAGCAGGAGAGGACTCTTTAAAGTAGAGACACTACTTACTGATATACACCTGAACATCAGCAGGAGAGGACTCTTTAAAGTAGAGACACTACTTACTGATATACACCTGAACATCAGCATGAGAGGACTCTTTAAAGTAGATACTCTACATACTGATATACACCTGAACATCAGCAGGAGAGGACTCTTTAAAGTAGAGACACTACATACTGATATACACCTGAACATCAGCAGGAGAGGACTCTTTAAAGTAGATACTCTACATACTGATATACACCTGAACATCAGCAGGAGAGGACTCTTTAAAGTAGAGACACTACATACTGATATACACCTGAACATCAGCAGGAGAGGACTCTTTAAAGTAGAGACACACTGATACACACCTGAACATCAGCAGGAGAGGACTCTTTAAAGTAGACACTACATACTGATATACACCTGAACATCAGCAGGAGAGGACTCTTTAAAGTAGAGACACTACATACTGATATACACCTTAACATCAGCAGGAGAGGACTCTTTAAAGTAGAGACACTACACACTGACATACACCTGAACATCAGCAGGAGAGGACTCTTTAAAGTAGAGACACTACATACTGATATACACCTGAACATCAGCAGGAGAGGACTCTTTAAAGTAGAGACACACTGATACACACCTGAACATCAGCAGGAGAGGACTCTTTAAAGTAGACACTACATACTGATATACACCTGAAACATCAGCAGGAGAGGACTCTTTAAAGTAGATACTCTACATACTGATATACACCTGAACATCAGCAGGAGAGGACTCTTTAAAGTAGAGACACACTGATACACACCTGAACATCAGCAGGAGAGGACTCTTTAAAGTGGAGACACTACATACTGATATACACCTGAACATCAGCAGGAGAGGACTCTTTAAAGTAGAGACACTACTTACTGATATTCACCTGAACATCAGCAGGAGAGGACTCTTTAAAGTAGAGACACTACTTACTGATATACACCTGAACATCAGCTGGAGAGGAATCTTTAAAGTAGAGACACTACATACTGATATACACCTGAACATCAGCAGGAGAGGACTCTTTAAAGTAGAGACACACTGATACACACCTGAACATCAGCAGGAGAGGACTCTTTAAAGTAGACACTACATACTGATATACACCTGAACATCAGCAGGAGAGGACTCTTTAAAGTAGATACTCTACATACTGATATACACCTGAACATCAGCAGGAGAGGACTCTTTAAAGTAGAGACACACCTGATACACACCTGAACATCAGCAGGAGAGGACTCTTTAAAGTGGAGACACTACATACTGATATACACCTGAACATCAGCAGGAGAGGACTCTTTAAAGTAGAGACACTACTTACTGATATACACCTGAACATCAGCTGGAGAGGAATCTTTAAAGTAGAGACACTACATACTGATATACACCTGAACATCAGCAGGAGAGCACTCTTTAAAGTAGAGACACTACATACTGATATACACCTGAACATCAGCAGGAGAGGACTCTTTAAAGTAGAGACACTACTTACTGATATACACCTGAACATCAGCAGGAGAGGACTCTTTAAAGTAGATACTCTACATACTGATATACACCTGAACATCAGCAGGAGAGGACTCTTTAAAGTAGATACTCTACATACTGATATACACCTGAACATCAGCAGGAGAGGACTCTTTAAAGTAGAGACACTACATACTGATATACACCTGAACATCAGCAGGAGAGGACTCTTTAAAGTAGATACTCTACATACTGATATACACCTGAACATCAGCAGGAGAGGACTCTTTAAAGTAGAGACACACTGATACACACCTGAACATCAGCAGGAGAGGACTCTTTAAAGTAGACACTACATACTGATATACACCTGAACATCAGCAGGAGAGGACTCTTTAAAGTTGAGACACTACATACTGATATACACCTTAACATCAGCAGGAGAGGACTCTTTAAAGTAGAGACACTACTACACTGATATACACCTGAACATCAGCAGGAGAGGACTCTTTAAAGTAGAGACACTACATATTGATATACACCTGAACATCAGCAGGAGAGGACTCTTTAAAGTAGAGACTACACTGATACACACCTGAACATCAGCAGGAGAGGACTCTTTAAAGTAGACACTACATACTGATATACACCTGAACATCAGCAGGAGAGGACTCTTTAAAGTAGATACTCTACATACTGATATACACCTGAACATCAGCAGGAGAGGACTCTTTAAAGTAGAGGACACTACACACTGATATACACCTGAACATCAGCAGGAGAGGACTCTTTAGAGACACTACATACTGATATACACCTGAACAGCAGGAGGACCTTAAGGAATACATACTGATATACAACCTGAACATCAGCAGGAGAGGACTCTTTAAAGTAGACACTACAAACTGATATTACACCTGAACATCAGCAGGAGAGGACTCTTTAAAGTAGAGACAACTACATACTGATATACACCTGAACATCAGCAGGAGAGGACTCTTTAAAGTAGAGACACTACATACTGATATACACCTGAACATCAGCAGGAGAGGACTCTTTAAGTAGAGACACTACATACTGATATACACCTGAACATCAGCAGGAGAGGACTCTTTAAAGTAGATACTCTACATACTGATATACAGCCTGAACATCAGCAGGAGAGGACTCTTTAAAGTAGAGACACTACATGCTGATATACACCTGAACATCAGCAGGAGAGGACTCTTTAAAGTAGAGACACAACTGATACACACCTGAACATCAGCAGGAGAGGACTCTTTAAAGTAGAGGACACTACATACTGATATACACCTGAACATCAGCAGGAGAGGACTCTTTAAAGTGGATACACTACATACTGATATTCACCTGAACATCAGCAGGAGAGGGACTCTTTAAAGTAGAGACACTACACACTGGTATACACCTGAACATCAGCAGGAGAGGACTCTTTAAAGTAGAGCACTACAGACTGATATACACACCTGAACATCAGCAGGAGAGCACTCTTTAAAGTAGAGACACTACATACTGATATACAGCTGAACACCAGCAGAGAGGACTCTTTAAAGTAGAGACACTACATCTGATATACACCTGAACATCAGCAGGAGAGGACTCTTTAAAGTGGAAACGCTACATACTGATATACACCTGGACATCAGCAGGAGAGGACTCTTTAAAGTGGAGACACTACTACTGATATACAACCTGAACATCAGCAGGAGAGGACTCTTTAAAGTAGAGACACTACATGCTGATATTACACCTGAACATCAGCAGGAGAGGACTCTTTTAAAGTAGACACTACATACTGATATACACCTTGAACATCAGCAGGAGAGGACTCTTTAAAGTGGAGACAACTACATACTGATATACACCTGAACATCAGCAGGAGAGGACTCTTTAAAGTAGAGACACTACTTACTGAGATACACTGAACATCAGCAGGAAGAGGACTCTTTAAAGTAGATACACTACATACTGATATACACCTGAACATCAGCAGGAGAGGACTCTTTAAAGTAGAGACACTACATACTGATATACAACCCTGAACATCAGCAGGAGAGGACTCTTTAAAGAGAGAACACTACATACTGATATACACCTGAACATCAGCAGGAGAGGACTCTTTAAAGTAGATACTCTACATACTGATATAACACCTGACATCAGCAGGAGAGGACTCTTTAAAGAGAGACCTACATACTGATATACACCTGAAACATCAGCAGGAGAGGACTCTTTAAAGTAGAGACACTACATACTGATATACACCTGAACATCAGCAGGAGAGGACTCTTTAAAGTAGATACTCTACATACTGATATACCCCTGAACATCAGCAGGAGAGGACTCTTTAAAGTAGAGGACACACTGATACACACCTGAACATCAGCAGGAGAGGACTCTTTAAAGTAGACACTACATACTGATATACACCTGAACATCAGCAGGAGAGGACTCTTTAAAGTGGATACACTACATACTGATATTCACCTGAACATCAGCAGGAGAGGACTCTTTAAAGTAGAGACACTACACACTGATATACACCTGAACATCAGCAGGAGAGGACTCTTTAAAGTAGAGACACTACATACTGATATACACCTTAACATCAGCAGGAGAGGACTCTTTAAAGTAGAGACACTACACACTGATATACACCTGAACATCAGCAGGAGAGGACTCTTTAAAGTAGAGACACTACATATTGATATACACCTGAACATCAGCAGGAGAGGACTCTTAAAGTAGAGACACACTGATACACACCTGAAATCAGCAGGAGAGGACTCTTTAAGTAGATACTCTACATACTGATATACACCTGAACATCAGCAGGAGAGGACTCTTTAAAGTAGAGACCACACTGATACACACCTGAACATCAGCAGGAGAGGACTCTTTAAAGTAGAGACACTACATACTGATATACACCTGAAACATCAGCAGGAGAGCACTCTTTAAAGTGGATACACTACATACTGATATTCACCTGAACATCAGCAGGAGAGGACTCTTAAAGTGGATACACTACATACTGATATTCACCTGAACATCAGCAGGAGAGGACTCTTTAAAGTAGAGACACTACATGCTGATATACAGCTGAACACCAGCAGGAGAGGACTCTTTAAAGTAGAGACACTACATACTGATATACACCTGAACATCAGCAGGAGAGGACTCTTTAAAGTGGAGACACTACATACTGATATACACCTGAACATCAGCAGGAGAGGACTCTTTAATGTAGAGACACTACATACTTGATATACACCTGAACATCAGCAGGAGAGGACTCTTTAAAGTAGACAGTACATACTGATATACACCTGAACATCAGCAGGAGAGGACTCTTTAAAGTAGAGGACACTACATACTGATATCCACCTGAACATCAGCAGGAGAGGACTCTTTAAAGTAGAGGACACTACATACTGATATACACCTGAACATCAGCAGGAGAGGACTCTTTAAAGTAGAGACACACTGATGCACACCTGAACATCAGCAGGAGAGGACTCTTTAAAGTGGAGACACTACATACTGATATACACCTTAACATCAGCAGGAGAGGACTCTTTAAAGTAGAGACACTACACACTGATATACACCTGAACATCAGCAGGAGAGGACTCTTTAAAGTAGAGACACTACATACTGATATACACCTGAACATCAGCAGGAGAGGACTCTTTAAAGTAGAGACACCACTGATACACACCTGAACATCAGCAGAGAGGACTCTTTAAAGTAGGACACTACATACTGATATACACCTGAACATCAGCAGGAGAGGACTCTTTAAGTAGAGACACTACCTGCTGATATACACCTGAACCATCAGCAGGAGAGGACTCTTTAAAGTAGAGACACTACACACTGATATACACCTGAACATCAGCAGGAGAGGACTCTTTAAGTAGAGACACTACATACTGATATACACCTGAACATCAGCAGGAGAGGACTCTTTAAAGTAGAGACCACACTGATACACACCTGAACATCAGCAGGAGAGGACTCTTTAAAGTGGAGACACTACATACTGATATACACCTGAACATCAGCAGGAGAGGACTCTTTAAAGTAGAGACACTACATACTGATATCCACCTGAACATCAGCAGGAGAGGACTCTCTTTAAAAGTAGAGACACTACATACTGATATACCACCTGAAACATCAGCAGGAGAGGACTCTTTAAAGTAGAGACACTACATGTGATATACACCTGAACATCAGCAGGAGAGGACTCTTTAAAGTAGAGACACTACACACTGATATACACCTGAACATCAGCAGGAGAGGACTCTTTAAAGTAGAGACACTACATACTGATATACACCTGAACATCAGCAGGAGAGGACTCTTTAAAGTAGAGACACACTGATACACACCTGAACATCAGCAGGAGAGGACTCTTTAAAGTGGAGACACTACATACTGATATACACCTGAACATCAGCAGGAGAGGACTCTTTAAAGTAGAGACACTACATACTGATATACACCTGAACATCAGCAGGAGAGGACTCTTTAAAGTAGAGACACTACTTACTGATATACACCTGAACATCAGCAGGAGAGGACTCTTTAAAGTAGATACTCTACATTACTGATATACACCTGAACATCAGCAGGAGAGGACTCTTTAAAGTAGAGACACTACATACGGATATATACCTGAACATCAGCAGGAGAGGACTCTTTAAAGTAGAGACACTACATACGGATATATACCTGAACATCAGCAGGAGAGGACTCTTTAAAGTAGAGACCTACACTGATACACACCTGAACATCAGCAGGAGAGGACTCTTTAAAGTAGAGGACACTACATACTGATATACACCTGAACATCAGCAGGAGAGGACTCTTTAAAGTAGACACACTGATACACACCTGAACATCAGCAGGAGAGGACTCTTTAAAGTAGAGACACTACATACTGATATACACCTGAACATCAGCAGGAGAGCACTCTTTAAAGTTGATACACTACATACTGATATTCACCTGAACATCAGCAGGAGAGGACTCTTTAAAGTAGAGACACACTGATACACACCTGAACATCAGCAGGAGAGGACTCTTTAAAGTAGATACTCTACATACTGATATACACCTGAACATCAGCAGGAGAGGACTCTTTAAAGTAGAGACACACTGATACCACACCTGAACATCAGCAGGAGAGGACTCTTTAAAGTAGAGACACTACATACTGATATACACCTGAACATCAGCAGGAGAGCACTCTTTAAAGTGATACACTACATACTGATATTCACCTGAACATCAGCAGGAGAGGACTCTTTAAAGTGGATACACTACATACTGATATTCTACCTGAACATCAGCAGGAGAGGACTTCTTTAAAGTAGAGACACTACATGCTGATATACAGCTGAACACCAGCAGGAGAGGACTCTTAAAGTAGAGACACTACATACTGATATACACCTGAACATCAGCAGGAGAGGACTCTTTAAAGTGGAGACACTACATACTGATATACACCTGAAACATCAGCAGGAGAGGACTCTTTAATGTAGAGACACTACATACTGATATACACCTGAAACATCAGCAGGAGAGGGACTCTTTAAAGTAGACAGTACATACTGATATACACCTGAACATCAGCAGGAGAGGACTCTTTAAAGTAGAGACACTACATACTGATATCCACCTGAACATCAGCAGGAGAGGACTCTTTAAAGTAGAGACACTACATACTGATACCTACACCTGAACATCAGCAGGAGAGGACTCTTTAAAGTAGAGACACACTGAATGCACACCTGAACATCAGCAGGAGAGGACTCTTTAAAGTGGAGACACTACATACTGATATACACCTTAACATCAGCAGGAGAGGACTCTTTAAGTAAGTAGAGACACTACACACTGATATACACCTGAACATCAGCAGGAGAGGACTCTTTAAAGTAGAGACACTACATACTGATATACACCTGAACATCAGCAGGAGAGGACTCTTTAAAGTAGAGACACACTGATACACACCTGAAACATCAGCAGGAGAGGACTCTTTAAAGTAGACACTACATACTGATATACACCTGAACATAGCAGGAGAGACTCTTTAAAGTAGAGACACTACATGCTGATATACACCTGAAACATCAGCAGGAGAGGACTCTTTAAAGTAGAGACACTACACACTGATATACACCTGAACATCAGCAGGAGAGGGACTCTTTAAAGTAGAGACACTACATACTGATATACACCCTGAAACATCAGCAGGAGAGGACTCTTTAAAGTAGAGACACACTGATACCACACTGAACATCAGCAGGAGAGGACTCTTTAAAGTGGAGACACTACATACTGATATACACCTGAACATCAGCAGGAGAGGACTCTTTAAAGTAGAGACACTACATACTGATATCCACCTGAACATCAGCAGGAGAGGACTCTTTAAAGTAGAGACACTACATACTGATATACACCTGAACATCAGCAGGAGAGGACTCTTTAAAGTAGAGACACTACATGCTGATATACACCTGAACATCAGCAGGAGAGGACTCTTTAAAGTAGAGACACTACACACTGATATACACCTGAACATCAGCAGGAGAGGACTCTTTAAAGTAGAGACACTACATACTGATATACACCTGAACATCAGCAGGAGAGGACTCTTTAAAGTAGAGGACACACTGATACACACCTGAACATCAGCAGGAGAGGACTCTTTAAAGTGGAGACACTACATACTGATATACACCTGAACATCAGCAGGAGAGGACTCTTTAAAGTAGAGACACTACATACTGATATACACCTGAACATCAGCAGGAGAGGACTCTTTAAAGTAGAGACACTACTTACTGATATACACCTGAACATCAGCAGGAGAGGACTCTTTAAAGTAGATACTCTACATACTGATATACACCTGAACATCAGCAGGAGAGGACTCTTTAAAGTAGAGACACTACATACGGATATATACCTGAACATCAGCAGGAGAGGACTCTTTAAAGTAGAGACACACTGATACACACCTGAACATCAGCAGGAGAGGACTCTTTAAAGTAGAGACACTACATACTGATATACACCTGAACATCAGCAGGAGAGGACTCTTTAAAGTAGACACACTGATACACACCTGAACATCAGCAGGAGAGGGACTCTTTAAAGTAGAGACACTACATACTGATATACACCTGAACATCAGCAGGAGAGCACTCTTTAAAGTTGATACACTACATACTGATATTCACCTGAACATCAGCAGGAGAGGACTCTTTAAAGTAGAGACACTACATGCTGATATACACCTGAACATCAGCAGGAGAGGACTCTTTAAAGTAGAGACACTACATACTGATATACACCTGACATCAGCAGGAGAGGACTCTTAAAGTAGAGACTCTACATACTGATATACACCTGAACATCAGCAGGAGAGGATTCTTTAAAGTAGAGACACTACATACTGATATACACCTGAACATCAGCAGGAGAGGACTCTTTAAAGTAGAGACACTACATACTGATATACACCTGAACATCAGCAGGAGCGGACTCTTTAAAGTAGAGACACTACACACTGGTATACACCTGAACATCAGCAGGAGAGGACTCTTTAAAGTAGAGACACTACATACTGATATACACCTGAACATCAGCAGGAGAGGACTCTTTAAAGTAGAGACACTACACACTGATATACACCTGAACATCAGCAGGAGAGGACTCTTTAAAGTAGACACTACATACTGATATACACCTGTACATCAGCAGGAGAGGACTCTTTAAAGTAGAGACACTACATACTGATATACACCTGAACATCAGCAGGAGAGGACTCTTTAAAGTAGAGACACTACTTACTGATATACACCTGAACACCAGCAGGAGACGACTCTTTAAAGTAGAGACACTACATACTGATATACCACCTGAACATCAGCAGGAGAGGACTCTTAAAGTAGAGACACTACTTACTGATATACACCTGAACATCAGCAGGAGAGGACTCTTTAAAGTAGATAATCTACATACTGATATACACCTGAACATCAGCAGGAGAGGACTCTTTAAAGTAGAGACACTACATACTGATATACACCTGAACATCAGCAGGAGAGGACTCTTTAAAGTAGATACTCTACATACTGATATACACCTGAACATCAGCAGGAGAGGACTCTTTAAAGTAGAGACACACTTGATACACACCTGAACATCAGCAGGAGAGGACTCTTTAAAGTAGACACTACATACTGATATACACCTGAACATCAGCAGGAGAGGACTCTTTAAAGTAGAGACACTACATACTGATATACACCTTAACATCAGCAGGAGAGGACTCTTTAAAGTAGAGACACTACATACTGATATACACCTGAACATCAGCAGGAGAGGACTCTTAAAGTGGATACACTACATACTGATATTCACCTGAACATCAGCAGGAGAGGACTCTTTAAAGTAGAGACACTACATACTGATATACACCTGAACATCAGCAGGAGAGCACTCTTTAAAGTGGATACACTACATACTGATATTCACCTGATCATCAGCAGGAGAGCACTCTTTAAAGTGGATACACTACATACTGATATTCACCTGAACATCAGCAGGAGAGGACTCTTTAAAGTAGAGACACTACATGCTGATATACACCTGAACATCAGCAGGAGAGGACTCTTTAAAGTAGAGACACTACATACTGATATACACCTGAACATCAGCAGGAGAGGACTCTTTAAAGTAGAGACACTACACACTGGTATACACCTGAACATCAGCAGGAGAGGACTCTTTAAAGTAGAGACACTACAGACTGATATACACCTGAACATCAGCAGGAGAGGATCTTTAAAGTAGAGACACTACATACTGATATTCACCTGAACATCAGCAGGAGAGGACTCTTTAAAGTAGAGACACTACATGCTGATATACACCTGAACATCAGCAGGAGAGGACTCTTTAAAGTAGAGACACTACATACTGATATACACCTGAACATCAGCAGGAGAGGACTCTTTAAAGTAGAGACACTACACACTGGTATACACCTGAACATCAGCAGGAGAGGACTCTTTAAAGTAGAGACACTACAGACTGATATACACCTGAACATCAGCAGGAGAGGACTCTTTAAAGTAGAGACCACTACACACTGATATACACCTGAACATCAGCAGGAGAGGACTCTTTAAAGTAGAGACACTACATACTTATATTCACCTGAACATCAGCAGGAGAGGACTCTTTAAAGTAGAGACACTACATACTGATATACACCTGAACATCAGCAGGAGAGGACTCTTTAAAGTAGACACTACATACTTGATATACACCTGTACATCAGCAGGAGAGGACTCTTTAAAGTAGAGACACTACATACTGATATACACCTGAACATCAGCAGGAGAGGACTCTTTAAAGTAGAGACACTACTTACTGATATACACCTGAACACCAGCAGGAGACGACTCTACATACTGATATACACCTGAACATCAGCAGGAGAGGACTCTTTAAAGTAGAGACACTACTTACTGATATACACCTGAACATCAGCAGGAGAGGACTCTTTAAAGTAGATACTCTACATACTGATATACACCTGAACATCAGCAGGAGAGGACTCTTTAATGTAGAGACACTACATACGGATATATACCTGAACATCAGCAGGAGAGGACTCTTTAAAGTAGAGACACTACTTACTGATATACACCTGAACATCAGCAGGAGAGGACTCTTTAAAGTAGATACTCTACATACTGATATACACCTGAACATCAGCAGGAGAGGACTCTTTAAAGTAGAGACACACTGATACACACCTGAACATCAGCAGGAGAGGACTCTTTAAAGTAGACACTACATACTGATATACACCTGAACATCAGCAGGAGAGGACTCTTTAAAGTAGAGACACTACATACTGATATACACCTTAACATCAGCAGGAGAGGACTCTTTAAAGTAGAGACACTACATACTGATATTCACCTGAACATCAGCAGGAGAGGACTCTTTAAAGTAGAGACACTACATGCTGATATACACCTGAACATCAGCAGGAGAGGACTCTTTAATGTAGAGACACTACATACGGATATATACCTGAACATCAGCAGGAGAGGACTCTTTAAAGTAGAGACACTACAGACTGATATACACCTGAACATCAGCAGGAATGGACTCTTTAAAGTAGAGACACTACATACTGATATTCACCTGAACATCAGCAGGAGAGGACTCTTTAAAGTAGAGACACTACATACTGATATACACCTGAACATCAGCAGGAGAGGACTCTTTAAAGTAGACACTACATACTGATATACACCTGTACATCAGCAGGAGAGGACTCTTTAAAGTAGAGACACTACATACTGATATACACCTGAACATCAGCAGTAGAGGACTCTTTAAAGTAGACACTACATACTGATATACACCTGAACATCAGCAAGAGAGGACTCTTTAAAGTAGAGACACACTGATACAAACCTGAACATCAGCAGGAGAGGACTCTTTAAAGTAGAGACACTACATACTGATATACACCTGAACATCAGCAGGAGAGGACTCTTTAAAGTAGACACTACATACTGATATACACCTGAACATCAGCAGGAGAGGACTCTTTAAAGTAGAGACACTACACACTGATATACACCTGAACATCAGCAGGAGAGGACTCTTTAAAGTAGAGACACACTGATACACACCTGAACATCAGCAGGAGAGGACTCTTTAAAGTAGACACTACATACTGATATACACCTGAACATCAGCAGGAGAGGACTCTTTAAAGTAGAGACACTACATACTGATATACACCTTAACATCAGCAGGAGAGGACTCTTTAAAGTACAGACACTACATACTGATATTCACCTGAACATCAGCAGGAGAGGACTCTTTAAAGTAGAGACACTACATGCTGATATACACCTGAACATCAGCAGGAGAGGACTCTTTAAAGTAGAGACACTACATACTGATATACACCTGAACATCAGCAGGAGAGGACTCTTTAAAGTAGAGACTCTACATACTGATATACACCTGAACATCAGCAGGAGAGGACTCTTTAAAGTAGAGACACTACAGACTGATATACACCTGAACATCAGCAGGAGAGGACTCTTTAAAGTAGAGACACTACATACTGATATTCACCTGAACATCAGCAGGAGAGGACTCTTTAAAGTAGAGACACTACATACTGATATACACCTGAACATCAGCAGGAGAGGACTCTTTAAAGTAGACACTACATACTGATATACACCTGTACATCAGCAGGAGAGGACTCTTTTAAAGTAGAGACACTACATACTGATATACACCTGAACATCAGCAGGAGGGACTCTTTAAAGTAGACACTACATACTGATATACACCTGAACATCAGCAAGAGAGGACTCTTTAAAGTAGAGACACACTGATACAAAACCTGAACATCAGCAGGAGAGACTCTTTAAAGTAGAGACACTACATACTGATATACACCTGAACATCAGCAGGAGAGGACTCTTTAAAGTAGACATACATACTGATATACACCTGAACATCAGCAGGAGAGGACTCTTTAAAGTAGAGACACTACACACTGATATACACCTGAACACAGCAGGAGAGGACTCTTTAAAGTAGAGGACACTACATACTGATATACACCCTGAACATCAGCAGGAGAGGACTCTTTAAAGTAGAGACACTACATACTGATATACACCTGAAACATCAGCAGGAGAGGACTCTTTAAAGGTAGGAGACACTACACACTGGATAACACCTGAACATCAGCAGGAGAGGACTCTTTAAAGTAGAGGACACTACAGACTGATATACACCTGAACATCAGCAGGAGAGGACTCGTTAAAGTAGAGACACTACAGACTGATATTTACACCTGAACATCAGCAGGAGAGGACTCTTTAAAGTAGAGACACTACATACTTATATTCACCTGAACATCAGCAGGAGAGGCACTCTTTAAAGTAGAGACACTACATACTGATATACACCGAACATCAGCAGGAGAGGACTCTTTAAAGTAGACACTACATACTGATATACACCTGTACATCAGCAGGAGAGGACTCTTTAAAGTAGAGACACTACATACTGATATACCACCTGAACATCAGCAGGAGAGGACTCTTTAAAGTAGAGACACTACTTACTGATATACACCTGAACATCAGCAGCAGAGGACTCTTTAAAGTAGATACTCTACATACTGATATACACCTGAACATCAGCAGGAGAGGACTCTTTAAAGTAGAGACCACCTGATACACACCTGAACATCAGCAGGAGAGGACTCTTTAAAGTAGACACTACATACTGATTACACCTGAACATCAGCAGGAGAGGACTCTTTAAGTAGAGACACACTGATACACACCTGAACATCAGCAGGAGAGGACTCTTTAAAGTAGACACTACATACTGATATACACCTGAACATCAGCAGGAGAGGACTCTTTAAAGTAGAGACACTACATACTGATATACACCTGAACATCAGCAGGAGAGCACTCTTTAAAGTGGATACACTACATACTGATATTCACCTGATCATCAGCAGGAGAGGACTCTTTAAAGTAGAGACACTACATGCTGATATACACCTGAACATCAGCAGGAGAGGACTCTTTAAAGTAGACACTACATACTGATATACACCTGAACATCAGCAAGAGAGGACTCTTTAAAGTAGAGACACACTGATACACCACCTGAACATCAGCAGGAGAGGACTCTTTAAAGTAGAGACACTACATACTGATATACACCTGAACATCAGCAGGAGAGGACTCTTTAAAGTAGACACTACATACTGATATACACCTGAACATCAGCAGGAGAGGACTCTTTAAAGTAGAGACACTACATACTGATATACACCTGAACATCAGCAGGAGAGGACTCTTTAAAGTAGAGACACTACATACTGACATACACCTGAACATCAGCCGGAGAGGACTCTTTAAAGTAGAGACACTACACACTGATATACACCTGAACACCAGCAGGAGAGGACTCTTTAAAGTAGAGACTCTGAGATGATTTCCTGTCCTGACGTGCGCTCTGTAAAAAGTTTCTCGCCACAACCCAAACCCAAATATGCAGCAAGTTATGTTTACTTATTAATATGAAACGGACACGCCTGCCGCTCTGATCCTCCCTGGGTGTAACACTTTCACTCCTGAGTCGTGAGGAACACTAACCATTTACATTGTGTGTGTGTTTTGTGTGTGTCAGTGGGAGAGGCCTTGACGAAGAACCCCGGCTACCTGAAGCTGAGGAAGATCCGGCGGCGCAGAGCATCGCCAAGACGGTGAGAAACACTTAATTTTTAACATTTATTCTGCAGCTAAAATAACAACTGAAAAAATGTATTTGCTCCAAAAGTAAGAAAACAGTCAAATTAACCCTTCAATAATGAAGATTTGGATGCATTTTAATCTATAAGGTTAAATATTGTCTGAACAAACATTATTTTCTGATGAGTGGCTCCCTTTTCAACTTATGTACATATGTAATTTAAATGTTAACTTCATAAGGATTATTTAAAGTGAGTTTCTGCGTGGCTTTGATTTCTTGAAAATGAAATAAAATGGATAATTGTTCTCTTTTCTTTAAATAATCCTCTGAGCAGTTAATACCACATCGTTTCAAATAATAAAAACATGTTTTGTTTAGAAGTGGCCTCACAATTTCCCCTCAAAAGCCTCACTGCAGTATCTCAGTGTCACCACCAGGGGGCGCCACATGAACATGCCATCTCCTGCTGACACCTGAACACAACAATTATTATGCAATTCAATTGAAATCATCCTTTGAGAGTTAACGGTAGATAATTTTAAAGGATAAATCATGTTTGGATTTATTAATTAGCTTCACAGTTTCCCCTCAAAGCCTCAGTTTGGCTCAGTGTCACCACCAGGGGCGCCACATGAACATGAAATATCCTGCTGACACCTGAACACAACAGTTAACAATTATTATGCAATTCAATTACAATTACATCATCCTCTGAGAGGTTACGTACATAATTTTAAAGTTTAAAATGTATTTATTAGCTTCACAGTTTCCCCTCAAAGCCTCAGTTTGGCTCAGCGTGCAGTAGCTCAGTGTCGCCACCAGGGGGTGCCACATGAACATGAAATATCCCTAACAGTTTAACTCAATTTAAATCGACATAAACATGTGTTTCATTAAATTAAATTACAGCGGCAGGAAGGCAGAAACATTGGGGATAAACCGAGTATTTTTATAAAGATTTTTTTACATTATGTTTAAGAATACTCCATTAGCATGAGAACTATATCGTTTCTGTCTTTACAGTAGCGTATAGTTAATGTGGATTTAATAAATAATAATGAGTGTGTAGCTGCAGCAGAGAGAGAGAGTGTGTTTGTGTGTGTGTGTGTGTGTGTGCGCAGCAGAGTGTGTGTGTCACCGTCACGTCATCATGTCCCTGAATCAGCTCAGTGTTGGAGCTCGGACAAAGTTCCCATTGTGCTTCAGCCTCACAACCCGGAACTCCACCTGTGTGTTCTCTGCTCACTCCCTGTGTGTGTGTGTGTGTGTGTGTGTGTGTGTGTGTGTGTGTGTGTTTCTGAATGTGTGTGTGTGTCGCAGATGGCGACGTCTCAGAACAGAGTTTACCTGAACGCCGACAGCCTGGTGCTGAACCTGCAGGACAAAGACAACTTCAAGTGAGTCCTGAGAATATAAATACACACATTAATACACAGCGGTGATGCGATGTCGTATTTCCGAGTTGGAGCCTGAAGGCAGCATCTCCAGAAGCCAATGGGATTCCTCCGTTCGGATTTTAAAATGATTGCAGACAATGTGCTAACAGTTTCCCCCTGCTTCCAGTCGTTGTGCTAAGCTACGCTAACCTGGATGCAGAGGTGGAAATAACTCGGTACAATTACTCCAGTATTAATGTGAGGTACTTTTACTGAGGGATATTTGTACTCATAGATCTCTCCGGCTTTAGTCACCTTACAAATTCATAAAATAAATAATAAAATATGATATAATAAATTGAACAGTTTTGAGTAATTTTCCCATTTATTTTTGTACTATTTTCTGCAAAAGGTACTTTTAACAATAATACTTTTAACTGTATTTTGCGTATTATACATTTATTTAAATATTAAAATACTTTTGCATGTAACGGAGTACTTTTAAATTGTAATATTAGTATTTTTACTTCAGCAAAACATCTAAATACTTCCTTTACTACCACTAAAACATATTTGTATTATTTCCAGCTTGTACGGATTTTTTCTGCATTGGGTTCTTTCACAGCGAATACTAACGCTGCATTCGGCTCGTTATACTCGAGTACTTTTACTGTAACTCTAGTAAAGTACTCAAGTAAAACGTTAAAGTGATCGGAGTATCAAACGGAGACAGATTCGTTTTTACGTCTCGTTGTTGTTTACGTCCGCGGAGACATCTTGTATACGGGCGACTTGTTCTAGAGAGATTGGAGCGATGCAGTGACGAGTCCTAAAACCAGGAAGTGAGTCAGCATGCTCCACTTCCTGTCCCCTGGTCTCAGAGCCAATGGGATCTCTCCATAGGAGTTAGGAAAGTATCTGAACTAAGGTCTGAGGTTGAGACGCGTGAGAGTGGACGTGTCTGAGAAGCGATGGTTGTTACCGAGCGGCCGAACAGGACTACAGAAGTCGTGGAGGCCGTCGTACGTCATTACGCCGAACACGTGAACAAAAGGCTTTCGTCTGCAGACTTGTCGAAGCATGAATTGATGTTTTTGACTAACCGGTGTCGGTGTGTCGTTATTCCATCATTTTGAAACGATTAAATGATCATGTTGTTGTCGTCGGCGTCTCTTGAAGTCAGTCCATTACTCTCGGGAGTGACGAGGAATGTCTCAAAGACACGTCAATCGGGTGGATGATGGGCTTACGTCCAAACATTTATTTTGGTTGCGCGATCTACCCGCACCGCACTCGCCTGCTTTATAGCATAACGTTAGCATTTAGCTTCTGGCCATTCGGTTTGGAACGTTATGAAAGTCGACGCGTGGAGATTATCCGGCTGAACAAAACGTGCAGTTATCAAACGGCTTTCGTTTTCCGCTGACCTTATTTCTTACAATATTCCCGTTGCTTTGAGTCGAACCAGCCGCCTCCTCCAGGGTCGAACTCCAGACACGCCATCGCTGCTCCGCTCGGTTGATATACCTCACAAAGGAGACCAGCGCCACAGGACTCGGACTGCATCTTTCTACACACTAGGGATGCCAGAAACTGACCATGATCAAAATCGATTATTCGGCAGCCCTGGCGAATAATAATCGATTATTCGACCCCCCCCCCCCCCCCCCCAGTCTGCTCTGCACGCAGGCTTCCTCCAAGTTTACAGTAAAACAAACTGGTGGTGTGACCAATGACCGATTACAATTATTAATACTATTACTATTATTGGCATATATATATATTTATATATATTTTTGGTTGAAACTAAGCCAGAAAAAAAAAAAAAAAAAATACATTAAAAAAAAAATATAAATAAAATCTTTTTTTTTTCTTTTTTTTTTAATAAATAATATTCGATGATGGAGACTGTAGCGAATATTCGGATAATCGCTGGCATCCCTACTACACAAACACCCTGGTGATATATTCACCGTTTTCTAACTGGTATGCTTTCTGTGTTTCTTTCAGTTCATTGATGGGGAATTAAAGAGGATTTCCCATCATGCCTTGCGGTCCGCATCGACAGGAAGGAATCGTCCAGTCTACTCTGAAGTTTACGCGTCACTACAGCTGACTGTGGGAGGGGTCCTCTGGTGCTGGCTTCACGTTTTACCGTCTTCTGTCGGTCTCATCCAGAATTAGGAAAATGTGATCGAATAAATCTGTGCTTTTTCTTCATATATATTATTTCTGTAGATTTGGACACGGCGTTGGAAGAAGTGAAAATAACACGTTTGTATTTCCTGTAATTCACCTTCAGTTAGAAAGCACCAGCTTCAGAAGTGAAATGTGTAAAGATGTTTTTTTACCAACACCAGAGGAGTCTTTTTCTGCAAAGTCATAAAATAAAGTGGTGAGATAGCAGCTGAAATAATACTCATTATGTTCGTCTTCGTTTCCTCTTCTGATTAATCTGCTGATTTATTGTTTAGTTTTGGTCTTGTTATAAAAGTTCAAGCGCTCATGACGATGACTTGTCTTTTTGTTTCTTTCAAAACTCGCAGAAAAGCTTCTAACAATTATTAACCGGCAGGGTCTCAGTCGGTAGGGGCTCGGACTGGGAGCCGTAGGGTCGCCGGTTCAAGTCCCCGACCGGACCTAAATATGGAGTGTGGACTGCTACTTGGAGAGGTCCCAGTTCACCTCCTGCCCTGCCGTGGTGCCCTTGAGCAAAGCACCGGACATCCCCCTTCCCCCCTCGCTCCCTGGGCGCTGTCCCGCTGCTCCTGGTTCTAGACCCCTGGTACTAGAGTCCTGGTGCTAGCCTCTTGGTGCTAGCCTCCTGGTGCTAGCCTCCTGGTGCTAGCCTCTTGGTGCTAGCCTCCTGGTGCTAGCCTCCTGGTGCTAGCCTCCTGGTGCTAGCCTCCTGGTGCTAGCCTCCTGGTGCTAGCCTCCTGGTGCTAGACTCCTGGTGCTAGCCTCCTGGTGCTAGCCTCTTGGTGCTAGCCTCCTGGTGCTAGCCTCTTGGTGCTAGCCTCCTGGTGCTAGCCTCTTGGTGCTAGCCTCCTGGTGCTAGCCTCCTGGTGCTAGCCTCTTGGTGCTAGCCTCCTGGTGCTAGACTCTTGGTGCTAGCCTCTTGGTGCTAGCCTCCTGGTGCTAGACTCTTGGTGCTAGCCTCCTGGTGCTAGCCTCCTGGTGCTAGCCTCCTGGTGCTAGCCTCCTGGTGCTAGACTTGGCTAGCCTCTGGTGCTAGCCTCCTGGTGCTAGCCCTCTTGGTGCTAGCCTCCTGGTGCTAGCCTCTTGGTGCTAGCCTCCTGGTGCTAGCCTCCTGGTGCTAGCCTCCTGGTGCTAGACTCTTGGTGCTAGCCTCTTGGTGCTAGCCTCCTGGTGCTAGCCTCCTGGTGCTGGACTCCTGGTGCTGGACTCCTGGTGCTGGACTCCTGGTGCTGGACTCCTGGTGCTGGACTCTTGGTCCTAGACTCCTGGTGCTAGCCTCCTGGTGCTAGCCTCCTGGTGCTAGACTCTTGGTGCTAGACTCTTGGTGCTAGCCTCCTGGTGCTAGACTCCTGGTGCTGGACTCCTGGTGCTGGACTCCTGGTGCTGGACTCCTGGTGCTGGACTCCTGGTGCTGGACTCCTGTGCTGGACTCCCGGTGCTAGACTCCCGGTGCTAGACTCCTGGTGCTGGTCCTAGACTCCTGGTCCTAGACCTCCTGGTCCTAGACTCCTGGTCCTAGACTCCTGGTCCTAGCCTCCTGGTTCTAGCCTCCCGGTTCTAGACTCCCGGTGCTAGACTCCCGGAGCCAGACTCCTGGAGCCAGACTCCTGGAGCCAGACTCCTGGAGCCAGACTCCTGGAGCCAGACTCCTGGAGCCAGACTCCTGGTCCTAGCCTCCTGGTGCTAGCCTCCTGGTGCTAGCCTCATGGTTCTAGCCTCCTGGTTCTAGACTCCCAACTTTTTTTAATTTTCAGAAATATTTTGTATTGTAAATTGAATTGGTTTATTCAAAACAAGGGACAGTGTACATGAATCAACATATTAAAAACATGTAAAAAAATGTACTCGAATGAGCCAAAAGGCTAGTTTTCACCGACAGTCCCTTGCCAGATGGTGATGGGCAAGAATACAAATACCACTACATTGTTAAACAAACAAAATTTACATATTTACAATAGACGACATCACTGAATACAGGTAAGGAGCAAGCATGATAAATAAAACATTCACACACACACACACACACACACACATCAGTGCTGACGCTGTTGGTTACCAATGAGCCACTGCTTGAATGAGTAGTAGGATGAGGACTCTTATTGGTTGAGGTATTGAATTCCATTGATGGGATGCGTTGACTAAATGGGATGGTGCCGCACTTCTAGTGTTAATAAATGTTATATTTATTTTTTTGTGAGTTTTTCTAGAATAACTCTACATTTTGGAATTTTTCAATTTCTTTTTACAATTTTTTTCGATAATATTTTCATTAAAACATTTTTTATTATGATTTAGCGAATTATGGAATTTTGTGTTCTTTTTCAAAAATATCTAATATTTTCAGAAATGTATATATTTAATTTGATGCATTTAATTTGACAATTTAAAAAAGAAAAAATCCATTATCTCTTTTTAAATGTCATTACAATGTATTCGCTCAACAGTAAACAAGACACTCGTCATGTCTACACTTTTGAAAGTGCAATAACGCCATGTGTTTTGATAACTCGGTGCGTTCAGGAACATCGTCAGCTGCGTGGGAACTCGTGTTCGTGCAACACTTCAGTAAGCGTCTCAGTAGTTAAGCCTCTCAACATTGACTCGTGCTCGTTAATAACCGCGCGCGGAACACACTCTTATCTTTGTTCCTGCTGCAAAACACAGGTTTGACTTCGAGATCGGGAAAAAACGGACTCACAAATGTATAAAAAATCTGCACATGTGGAAGTTTTAATTCCCGTTATGTCTTGAATTAGTCGTGAAAAATAAGCAAGTCCTTCCTGGAGTGTGTTCTATAGGGGGTAGTGCATGTAAATGGTCTGCAGAGGCTGAAATCCCTCCAGAGGGAGTTTGTGGAAATGTAAAATATGTTAGATTCCCTAAAATCTGAAAGTATAGTTAGAAGAAAATTGAAAAATCCAGAAGTCTGAGGAGTTATTTATTTTTAAAACGATTTAGTGAATACATAATACAAATGAAGAAATGGACTTCTAACCCCTTTCTGACACGAAGCGAATCCCAATGTCAGATTTACATCCAGTTTCCACTTCGTCCCTCACCTTCTTTAATTAACCCCCCCCCCCCCCCTTCTTCTTCTGCGATGTGTTCATGGTGTTCCTCCTCCTGCTCATCCCCGTGAACTAACCCCCAGTACCCACACGACGTTAGAGGACGACAACAAGCTTCCATCGACGGAGTCAAAGGCAACATTACGACAGGACCGCCACACGGCTAAATGTCTCTGCGCGGAAACCCATCTGTCGTCCTTGAATGCAACACAACATTTAAAAACCAGACACGTTAAGATAGAAAAGAAACCAAACACATTTTTTAACATTTACTCCTTTTAACATCCAAAAAGCTGCACATTTGTGGCACTTTGGCTCCTTTCCCGTCCGTCACGTGACATCATATCTGCCCTCTACTTCCTCTCCACAGGGCTATAAGTACCCTATGGTTACAACACGCGCACACACACATATACACTATTTACATTTGTATGTGTGCACACAAAATATAACTGTTTGTATATATGTACCTAAATGTGCATGTATACAAAAAACAGAGTGGAAAACTGAATTTCCCTATACGCACACACACGCACGCGCACACACACACACACGCACACAAAGATAAGATGGATGCCGAGTTATTTATAGCCCTGAGAGCAGAGAGGCTGCACTGCAACCTACAAATCTGCAGAAAGGAGGGAGGGGGGCGGCCATTGTTTCTGCCTCAGCGAGCTGTCGACCTCCATGTTGAGACTTGAGAGGCTGTTCTTCTACATCAGACAGAGGAAGGGGGAGGGCAGGTTTACATCTTAAGAGGGGAGGAAGGAAGGAGGGAGGGAGGAGGGAGGAAGGAGGGGGGAGGTGAATATACATTGAAGTTTAAAAACAAGGTGGCATAAAAAGAGGGGCTGGGATAAGAAGGGAGCGTGTGATTGGCTGCTGCCCGTCCTCAACACCTCGCAGCCGGCCAATCAGGAGCCTGCGCTGCGTTTGAAAGATGCCAACAAGGAGGAGGAGGAGGTTCAAAGGAGGAGGAAGGGGGGAGGAAAGAGGAGTCAGAGATGATGAATGTGCTGCTGAGCTGCAGCCGCTGCAAGAAAAACGAAATCTACATTTTCAGTTTTTAACTCGGAGAAACTTCGACGCTGCGACGCGACGCGAGAGCCGCAGAGAGAACGCGCCTGTTTGAAGGAGCATCACAAGTCGATCACATGTCGATCACATGTCGTGTTTATTCCACCGACACGCTGCGAACACGCCCCCAGGGACACGCGCTCTCCACACGTCATCAATTAGAGATATCAGTGAAATGTGACTCCTCCTCTAGTGGCGGCTGGGGGAACTGCAGCCTCACTAACAGAGGAATACTTTAAATACAATAATATATAATAAATACAAATATAATAAAATATATAAATAATATACAATAAATATATATACAATACAATATATAAATAATACATAAATAATATATATTAAAACAGAAATATATACCAGAAAGAATACACAATATGAAATATCTTCTAAAGACCGATATACTGCAGCAACAGAAATATCACAGAAGCAGAAACATATATATATATATATTATATATATATATATTATATAAACAGGGTTGGGAGGGTCACTTTAAACATGTTATCATGTACAATTACTAGTTACAGGTAAAAAGAATATGACTGACTGCAATATTTTATATAACAGCAAAAAAAAAAGGTTTTGTTGTGAAACGCTCAAAAGTGAATGTGTTGTTGTTGTTTGTTGTTGTTGTTTGTTGTTGCGTCAACACCCAGTTTATTTAAGACATACATAAGTATAGATAGTGTTGTTAGCATGGAGAGATGCATGTTGTTAGAATGGAGAGATGCATGTTGTTAGCATGGAGAGATGCATGTTGTTAGCATGGAGAGATGCATGTTGTTAGCATGTAGAGATGCATGTTGTTAGCATGGAGAGATGCATGTTGTTAGCATGGAGAGATGCATGTTGTTAGAATGTAGAGATGCATGTTGTTAGCATGGAGAGATGCAATGTTGTTAGCATGTAGAGATGCATGTTGTTAGCATGGAGAGATGCATGTTGTTAGCATGGAGAGATGCATGTTGTTAGCATGGAGAGATGCATGTTATTAGCATGGAGAGATGCATGTTGTTAGCATGGAGAGATGCATGTTGTTAGCATGGAGAGATGCATGTTATTAGCATGGAGAGATGCATGTTGTTAGCATGGAGAGATGCATGTTGTTAGCATGTAGAGATGCATGTTGTTAGCATGTAGAGATGCATGTTGTTAGCATGTAGAGATGCATGTTGTTAGCATGGAGAGATGCATGTTGTTAGCATGTAGAGATGCATGTTGTTAGCATGTAGAGATGCATGTTGTTAGCATGTAGAGATGCATGTTGTTAGCATGTAGAGATGCATGTTGTTAGCATGGAGAGATGCATGTTGTTAGCATGGAGAGATGCATGTTGTTAGCATGGAGAGATGCATGTTGTTAGCATGTAGAGATGCATGTGTTAGCATGTAGAGATGCATGTTGTTAGCATGTAGAGATGCATGTTGTTAGCATGGAGAGATGCATGTTGTTAGCATGGAGAGATGCATGTTGTTAGCATGTTAGAGAGATGCATGTTATTAGCATGGAGAGATGCATGTTGTTAGCATGGAGAGATTTATGTTGTTAGCATGTAGAGATGCATGTTGTTAGAATGGAGAGATGCATGTTGCTAGCATGCAGCTGCTGCAGAGCTGCTTCTGTGGGGTCAACATGTCCTCCTGCAGTATCTCTGATTCAAAGAGTCAAAGCTTTATTGCCCTGTGAACAGCGACAGTGGAGATATGGCATGAAAACGTGAAGTCCTGTTCTCCTCCAGCAGCGTAAACACACAAAGACATGAAAGTGTCAAATAGTGCAAAAAGAAGCGAAGTAGAAATAAAATAGTACAAGACTATAACGTGCAGTTTGGGGTGACCTCCATTTTATTATTATCATCACACACACACACACACACACACACACACACACACACACACACACACACACACACACACACACACACCATGTATACATCACTTCAGGGGACATTACATTGACTTACATGCATTTCCTGGAGACTTATCTTAACCCTAACCAACACATGCCTAACCCTGGGCCAGAGGCGAGCGGCGGAGCGGAGGTGGATCCATCGCCTCCCACGACTCAAACATGTTTTAACTTTGATAACCTGTGTGATCCCCCCCCCCCCCCCCCCCCCCCCGGGTCTCTCCCCTGCAGACGGGTGATTTGAACTCCCTTCTCTGCGGGGGTGTCAGCCTGCTTTAATCCGCCCTCCACGTATTTTAGCACTTATATTTATTTATTAATTATTTATAGATCCTCCTCATCTGGACTTTTTTTATTGGTGTGCTGCATTTTTATCGCATGTTTTCAGCACTATCTTATTTATCTTAATGGTGTTCATATTTATGTTTTTATTACTTCTTACATGTTTTATATTTAAATGTATTTATGTGTATGTTTTTATCTGATAATGATCAAAGCCACATGAGGAGGGACGCTTTTATTTGTTTATTTATATTTATTTCAAATTATTTTATTACCTGGAGGCCGGGAAACCGCCCGCAGAGAGGAGCTCTTCACCTCCCTGCCACCCTTTAATAAACAGAGCCAAAAAACACCTGCCCTCTGGAATCTTTAAACTTACTCGACCTCGACTTTAGTGGTTTCTGTTTTTCAGTGACATCCAGTTCATTTTACACGATGTTACTAACCCGCTGTGCCTTCCTTTACTTTATTATTATTAGTTAATTTTAACACTCCCTTTACTTTTTAAATTCATATTACTGGGGAGAATGTTTTAATTATTTGTATTTGTATCATTGCACTTGTGTTTTAACTGCACTCACACTTCTATGCACGGCTTTTACTGATAGAACTGGATTCACTTTTAAATTGGCCATTTTAGATCCCCCTCTCATTTAGGGTGCTTTATGGATTCCATCGGGACAAGCTCCACACACACACACACACACACACACACACACACACACACACACACACACACACACACACACACACACCACACACACACACACACACACACACACACACACACACACACACACACACACACCACCCTCCAGATCCTGGGACGGGGAGATCTGCTTTTTAACCACTCGTCTGAAACGGTCTCGTCCTCGCGGAGCTTTTATGATGCTTTTAAAAGGGTTTTTATAAGGTTTATGTTCACGGAGGTTTTTAATGTTTTTTTAAACACCTATCTCCCGAGAGCCAGTGCACCACGCGCTCTTCCCCAACCTAACCAAGTCTTCACCCTAAAATTAATTATTCCCTTATGGGGACCTCCATTTTGTCCCCATAAGGGAGGCGAGTCCCCACATGTGACTGTGTAAACAGATTTAGGTCCCCACAAGTGTAGTAATGCTAGGACACACACACACACGCACGCACACACACACACACTGACACAGGCACGCGCGGGTAGCAACAACAAGGACGGATTACCGTTCATCTGCTCCGTCGCCATGGAAACACTGACCTCACACTGTGGTGACCGTGGTGAATGTGGGCCGGTTGCCATGGTGACGCAGCAGCTGGTGCCGTTCCAGGCCGGGCCGGGTTTAGATTTTTAAGCCACGCCCCCTTCCGCTCTGCACGACTGTCATTGGATGAATAGAGAGAAGGTAAAGTAATGTATAAATAAAATAAAATGATATATTAAAAATAAATACATTGTAAATACAACCAATACTGAAGTCTTTGAGATATTACCACATCCGCATTAGCAAATAAATAAAGAGAAGGTTAAAGAATATTTGAATACATTAAATATATACTTTTTTATTTAATACAAATGAAAATAGATAGATGTATACTTTATTCTTGCCGAGTTGGGACAGCGTCTTTGCCACAGCAGCATTTTGACGATCTACAAGAATTACAACATTTCTTTAAAATAAACATAAATATTAAAAATTAAAAAACAATATCTGAATATTCTCAGTAAAAAAGACAAGCATTCAGAGGAGTATCCAAACACGTTGCGAACAGGCACGTCAGGCGACTGCGTGGGGCCCCCGGACCAGAAGGGGGCCCCGGACCAGAAGGGGGCCCCCAAAGACGGAAGTTATCTAATATAAAAAATATTAAGAGAGAGTGTTTAAGATTTTAACAATGTTTTAGTTCACAGAGAAACAGAGAATGCCTTTATTAGTGTCTGATTAAGTCACAGAATGTGTGAGAGTGGCTCCGTTACAGTTTAATGTGCAGCTCCCTTCTCCTAAGTCCTTTTGATCTCTCCTATCCACTGTTCCTTAACCCTGTGACGTTTCACAGAGAGGAGAGGAATAGTGGACAGGAGAAGATGTGAGGAGCAGATTTTTGGACAATTTCTCACCGCAACCTTGGTTCCTCTCCTAAGGTTGGATGACATGATGTACATCAATAAAACCTGTTGTGTTGCAGCAGCAGCGAGGCATCGAACAATAGAGACATTAAAGACTGGAATAATCAATCCAAAATGTAAACATCTCGAATAGAAATAACAAAGCATTAAAAAAGTAGAAAATATACATTTTGAAATACACATGTATATTTGTATTTGGATATTGTGCGTCACTCTTTAGTGTCCCCTGGTCTCCCAGCTGTGTGCGTCACTCTTTAGTGTCCCCTGGTCTCCCAGCTGTGTGCGTCACTCTTTAGTGTCCCCTGGTCTCCCAGCTGTGTGCGTCACTCTTTAGTGTCCCCTGGTCTCCCAGCTGTGTGCGTCACTCTTTAGTGTCCCCTGGTCTCCCAGCTGTGTGCGTCACTCTTAAGTGTCCCCTTGTCTCCAGCTGTGTGCGTCACTCTTTAGTGTCCCCTGGTCTCCAGCTGTGTCCGTCACTCCTTAGTGTCCCCTGGTCTCCAGCTGTGTGCGTCACTCTTTAGTGTCCCCTGGTCTGCCAGCTGTGTGCGTCCCTCTTTAGTGTCCCCTGGTCTCCCAGCTGTGTGCGTCACTCTTTAGTGTCCCCTGGTCTCCCAGCTGTGTGCGTCACTCTTAAGTGTCCCCTTGTCTCCAGCTGTGTGCGTCACTCTTTAGTGTCCCCTGTTCTCCCAGCTGTGTGCGTCACTCTTTAGTGTCCCCTAGTCTCCCAGCTGTGTGCGTCAGTCTTTAGTGTCCCCTGGTCTCCCAGCTGTGTGCGTCACTCTTAAGTGTCCCCTGTTCTCCCAGCTGTGTGCGTCACTCTTTAGTGTCCCCTGGTCTCCCAGCTGTGTGCATCACTCTTTAGTGTCCCCTGGTCTCCCAGCTGTGTGAGTCACTCTTTAGTGTCCCCTGGTCTCCCAGCTGTGTGCGTCACTCTTTAGTGTCCCCTGGTCTCCCAGCTGTGTGTCACTCTTTAGTGTCCCCTGGTCTACAGCTGTGTGCGTCACTCTTTAGTGTCCCCTGGTCTCCCAGCTGTGTGCGTCACTCTTTAGTGTCCCCTGGTCTCCCAGCTGTGTGCGTCACTCCTTAGTGTCCCCTGGTCTCCCAGCTGTGTGCGTCACTCTTTTGTGTCCCCTGGTCTCCCAGCTGTGTGCGTCACTCTTTAGTGTCCCCTGGTCTCTCAGCGTTGAGCGTCACTCTTTAGTGTCCCCTGGTCTCCAGCTGTGTGCGTCACTATTTAGTGTCCCCTGGTCTCCAGCTGTGTGCGTCACTCTTTAGTGTCCCCTGGTCTCCAGCTGTGTGTGTCACTCTTTCGTGTCACCTGGTCTCCAGCTGTGTGCTTCACTCTTTAGTGTCCCCTGGTCTCCCAGCTGTGTGCGTCACTCTTTAGTGTCCCCTGGTCTCCAGCTGTGTGTGTCACTCTTTCGTGTCACCTGGTCTCCCAGCTGTGTGCGTCACTCTTTAGTGTCCCCTGGTCTCCAGCTGTGTGCGTCACTTTTTAGTGTCCCCTGGTCTCCCAGCTGTGTGCGTCACTCTTTAGTGTCCCCTGGTCTCCCAGCTGTGTGAGTCACTCTTTAGTGTCCCCTGGTCTCCCAGCTGTGTGCGTCACTCTTTAGTGTCCCCTGGTCTCCCAGCTGTGTGTCACTCTTTAGTGTCCCCTGGTCTACAGCTGTGTGCGTCACTCTTTAGTGTCCCCTGGTCTCCCAGCTGTGTGCGTCACTCTTTAGTGTCCCCTGGTCTCCCAGCTGTGTGCGTCACTCCTTAGTGTCCCCTGGTCTCCCAGCTGTGTGCGTCACTCTTTTGTGTCCCCTGGTCTCCCAGCTGTGTGCGTCACTCTTTAGTGTCCCCTGGTCTCTCAGCGTTGAGCGTCACTCTTTAGTGTCCCCTGGTCTCCAGCTGTGTGCGTCACTATTTAGTGTCCCCTGGTCTCCAGCTGTGTGCGTCACTCTTTAGTGTCCCCTGGTCTCCAGCTGTGTGCTTCACTCTTTAGTGTCCCCTGGTCTCCCAGCTGTGTGCGTCACTCTTTAGTGTCCCCTGGTCTCCAGCTGTGTGTGTCACTCTTTCGTGTCACCTGGTCTCCCAGCTGTGTGCGTCACTCTTTAGTGTCCCCTGGTCTCCAGCTGTGTGCGTCACTTTTTAGTGTCCCCTGGTCTCCCAGCTGTGTGCGTCACTCTTTAGTGTCCCCTGGTCTCCCAGCTGTGTGAGTCACTCTTTAGTGTCCCCTGGTCTCCCAGCTGTGTGCGTCACTCTTTAGTGTCCCCTGGTCTCCCAGCTGTGTGTCACTCTTTAGTGTCCCCTGGTCTACAGCTGTGTGCGTCACTCTTTAGTGTCCCCTGGTCTCCCAGCTGTGTGCGTCACTCTTTAGTGTCCCCTGGTCTCCCAGCTGTGTGCGTCACTCCTTAGTGTCCCCTGGTCTCCCAGCTGTGTGCGTCACTCTTTTGTGTCCCCTGGTCTCCCAGCTGTGTGCGTCACTCTTTAGTGTCCCCTGGTCTCTCAGCGTTGAGCGTCACTCTTTAGTGTCCCCTGGTCTCCAGCTGTGTGCGTCACTATTTAGTGTCCCCTGGTCTCCAGCTGTGTGCGTCACTCTTTAGTGTCCCCTGGTCTCCAGCTGTGTGCTTCACTCTTTAGTGTTCCCTGGTCTCCCAGCTGTGTGCGTCACTCTTTAGTGTCCCCTGGTCTCCAGCTGTGTGCGTCACTCTTTAGTGTCCCCTGGTCTACAGCTGTGTGCGTCACTATTTAGTGTCCCCTGGTCTCCAGCTGTGTGCGTCACTCTTTAGTGTCCCCTGGTCTCCAGCTGTGTGCTTCACTCTTTAGTGTCCCCTGGTCTCCCAGCTGTGTGCGTCACTCTTTAGTGTCCCCTGGTCTCCAGCTGTGTGCGTCACTCTTTAGTGTCCTCTGGTCTCCAGCTGTGTGCGTCACTCTTTAGTGTCCCCTGGTCTCCCAGCTGTGTGCGTCACTCTTTAGTGTCCCCTGGTCTCCAGCTGTGTGTGTCACTCTTTCGTGTCACCTGGTCTCCCAGCTGTGTGCGTCACTCTTTAGTGTCCCCTGGTCTCCAGCTGTGTGCGTCACTCTTTAGTGTCCCCTGATGTGTGCATGTCTCCTCAAGTTGCTGAAGATGTTTCTTCATGTGGAACATTTGGGTTTTCAACTAATCCTGTCCTTCCCCCGCTCAGAGACCCAGGTCGTCGCACGCATCTCTGCTCGTCTAGCTGACATCTCTCAGTGGATGTCCGCTCATCACCTCAAGCTCAACCTTGACAAAACTGAACTGCTTTTCCTTCCGGGAAAAGATTGTCCCACTCTTGACCTGACTATCAACATCGGCCCCTCTGTTGTTTCCCCGACTCAGACTGCAAGGACTCTGGGTGTGATCCTAGATAACAACCTGTCCTTCACTGCAAACATCGCTGCTGCAACCCGCTGCTGCAGATACACGCTTTACAACATCAGGAGGATGCGTCCCCAGCTGACCCAGAAAGCCACGCAGGTTCTGGTCCAGGCTCTCGTCACCTCACGCCTAGACTACTGCAACTCCCTCCTGGCTGGTCTCCCTGCATGTGCCATCCAACCTCTCTCATCCAGAATGCAGCGGTCATCCATCCATCTTCTCCCACTTATCCGTGGTCGGGTCTCGGGGTAGCAGTTCCAGCAGAGAGCCCCAAACGTCCCTTTCCCCTCATCAACCAGCTCTGACTGGGGGGTCCCAAGGCGCTCCCAGGCCAGCGAAGAGATATACTCCCTCCACCTGGTCCTAGGTCTACCCCTCGGTCTCTTCCCAGCTGGACGTGCCTGGAACACCTCCCTAGGGAGGCGCCCAGGTGGCATCCTAACTAGGTGCCCGAACCACCTCAACTGGCTCCTTTCGACGCGAAGGAGGAGTGGCTCAACTCCGAGTCCCTCCCTGATGACCGAACTTCTCACCTTATCTCTAAGGGAGACGCCAGCCACCCTGCGGAGGAAACCCATCTCGGCCGCTTGTATCCGCGATCTCGTTCTTTGGGTCATGACCCATCCTTCATGACCATAGGTGAGGGGAGGAACGAAAATGGCCCGGTAGACAGAGAGCTTTGCCTTCTGGCTCAGCTCCCTTTTCCGTCACACGGTGCGGTAAAGCGACTGCAGTACCGCTCCCGCTGCTCCGATTCTCCGGCCCATCTCACGCTCCATTGTTCCCTCACTCGAGAACAAGACCCCGAGATACTTGAACTCCTTCACTTGGGGTAAGGACTCATTCCCTACTTGGAGTGGACAGTCCATCGGTTTCCTGCTGAGAACCAAGGCCTCAGATCTGGAGGTGCTGATCCTCATCCCAGCCGCTTCACACTCGGTGGTGAACCGATCCAGTGAGTGCTGAAGGTCGCAGACCGATGAAGCCATCAGAACCACATCATCTGCAAAAAGCAGTGGTGCAATCCTTAGTCCACCGAACTGCAGACCCCCCCCCCCACGACTACGCCTCGAAATCCGACCCATGTATATTACAAACAGGATTGGTGACAAAGCGCAGCCCTGGCGGAGGCCAACCCTCACCGGAAATGGGTCCGACTTACTGCAGAGGACCCGGACACAGCTCTCGCTTTGGGAGTACAGAGATTGGATGGCCCTGAGTAGAGACCCCCTCACCCCATACTCCCGCAGCACCTCCCACAGTAACTCCCTGGGAACTCGGTCATACGCCTTCTCCAAGTCTACAAAACACATGTAGACCGGATAAGCGTACTCCCAGGCCCCCTCCAGGATCCTTGCGAGAGTAAAAAGCTGATCCGTCGTTCCACGACCAGGACGGAATCCGCATTGTTCCTCCTCAATCTGAGGTTCCACAATCGGCCTGACCCTCCTTTCGAGTACCTTGGAGTAAACTTTCCCGGGGAGGCTGAGTAGTGTGATGCCTCTGTAATTGGCACACACCCTCTGAACCACCACCCCGGTCTGCCACTCCTTCGGTACTGTTTCCGACTTCCACGCAACGTTGATGAGACGTGTCAACCATGACAGTCCCTCAACACCCAGAGCCTTCAGCATTTCTTGGCGGATCTCATCCACCCCCGGGGCTTTGCCACTGTGGAGTTGTTTGACGACCTCAGTGACCCTCAGATTAGTGTTGATCCCCCGTCATACTCCAGCTCTGCCTCTAGAGGGCGGAGTTGTCGGGTTCAGGAGTTCCTCAAAGTGTTCCTTCCAACGCCCCAACACTCCATCAGTTGAGGTCAACAACGTCCCATCCTTACTGTACACAGCTTGGATGGTTCCCTGCTTCCCCCTCCTGAGGTGTCGGACAGTTTTCCAGAACAACTTTGGTGCCGCCCGAAAGTCCTTCTCCATGTCTTCTCCGAACTTCTCCCACACCCGCTGCTTTGCCTCGGCCACGGCTGAGGCTGCTGCCCTTCGGGCCTGTCGGTACCTTGCAACTGCCTCGGGAGTCCCCCGGGATAACAAATCCCTGAAGGCCTCCTTCTTCAGTCGGACGGCTTCCCTGACCACCGGTGTCCACCAGGAGGTTCGAGGGTTCCCGCCCCTTGAGGCACCTAGGACCTTGAGACCACAGCTCCCCGCCGCGGCTTCGGCAATAGAGGCTTTGAACACCGACCACTCTGGTTCAATGTCCCCAACCTCCACAGGAATGCCCGAAAAGCTCCGCCGGAGGTGTGAGTTGAAGGCCTCCTGAACTTGGGCCTCCTCCAGACGTTC